>CM053785.1:455105872-455360872 GCA_028749045.1 Cupressus sempervirens | reverse complement strand
CTGTTGAGGAATATCAACAATGATATGTCTTCTTATTCATGTTCTTGCATGCTTCATCAAAAAAAACTATAATGGCATTTGAACATAATTATTGTCCATTTCACTATCTTTGCTTCGAATAACTCATGTTGAATAACACTTCATTTTAGTTAAGGATAAAATAACTCTGCCTTTGGTCCACAATCAACCTTATACCTTATCACAATTTTTGACAAGCAAGCTAATGTGTGTATCTTCTCATATAACATAGTACCATTTAACACCACTATTAACTTGCACTATAAATCAATTTATAGAAATCCTCTACAAAAAGTATGTTTTGATGAGCATGTCTTGATATAGCTATGTTACTATTATGTCATTTCTATAAGTATATTTCGAAAGAATTTTTAACTCAGTTACTATATTCCCATTTTCAATAATTTGAAATTGATATTCAACATTAAAAGGAACAATATTTTCAGTGTATGCAAATTTGTGTTTCCTTGAGATATTTGTTTGTTGATGTCATCTGAGGGTTTAAAGGTATGATTGGGTTTACCAGGAATCATTTTCCCTTAAAGTAATCTTGGAGGCTAATATTGTTAAAAGACCTTATATGGAAATACATAAGGTTACATTAATCTTCTTCATAAGCCCGATAGTTTTGCATCGAACCGGTTACAACTTAGAATGGAATGACTATCCTCAATCTTAAATTTTGCTGAGATATCTGTTCATAAATACTTCATTATCAAGATGAGGGAGATGCAAACATTTTAGTTAGTGAATGTTTAATCCGGTCTTAGGCTATTGATTGTTGTGTGTGGGTTGTATGTTTCCTCTTTATGGAGCTTATTACCGTACTTTAGTTTGATAGTTATTTTCTTATGTGTTTTGGTGAGAACAATCATTATTTTTATTTTTCATTTCTTTGTAGAATCATAGTTTTGTATTATGAGATATAGCCGTCATACTCATAAATCAATACCTTCTCAATGTTGTTGTACTTTAGTTTGATAGTTAATTGATTTATTATGGTTATTTTATAGGTTTATGTTTATTGATTTATTATGGTTATTTTTTAGTAGGATTATGGTTGTTGATTTATTATGGTTATTTTATAGGCTTTACCAAGGCTTTAGATTGATAGTTGAATTGAGAGATTACATAGTTTGAAGTTGGAGACATTGATTGCTAGATGCATTCAAACTAGGTAGAAAATAATTAGTATTAGACCCAAAATAATTAAACACCAAGAAATTTCCAATTGTAAAATAAAGAATAAATTATGAATGTAAATTTGAACTATTAAAAAAAAAAAGTAATAAAAATTAGCCAGAATCTATCATAAACTATATCATAGTATCAATATTATCAATGAGGGATGAGTTAGGATTAAGGTTTCATTTCGTACAGGCTTAGAGTTTCATTTAGTTTAGGTTTAACAATAATGTCTCATTAGTTCAAATTTAGGGTTAGTGTTCAATTTTCTTTATGACTGTGGTTGGAATTGTGGTTTGGTAGTTGTATTTGTGTTTTAATTTGCAAATAGAGATTATAGTTGCGACTATTGAATGTATGTTTTTTTTTCTATTATGAAGTCATTTAAATGTTTAAATTAGAAAATTAATCTTTTACAAAATATTTTCAAGGTTACATTGTAGAAGATGAATTTTCATTATGGTATAAAAGTAGAAGTGTGTTGTGATGAATTGAGAGATTACATAGTTTGAGACATTGATTGTTAGATGCATTTAAACTAGGTAGAAAATAATTAGTATCAGACCCAAACTAATTAAACATTAAAAAAATTTCAGTTGCAAGATAAATAATAAATTATGAATGTAAATTTGAAGTATTTAAATTTTAAAATATGTAATATTAGATTGATAGCTGAATTGAGAGATTACATAGTTTGAAATTGGAGACATTGATTGTTAGATGCATTCAAACTAGGTAGAAAATAACCATAATTAGACCCAAAATAATTAAAAATAAAGAAATTTCCAATTAAAAAATAAAGAATAAATTATGAATGTAAATTTGAAGTATTTAAATTTAACAATAAACCAAATTGAGCGAGGGACTAATCATAAAGAAATTTGAACACTAACCCTATATCTAAACCAATGAGACATTATTGTTAAACCTAAACCATTTGAGACTACAAGCCTATACGGAATGAATCCTTAATCGACATTCACTCCTAAGTGATAATATTTGATTGAGAATATTGATACAGTATGATTTACAGCTTTAGATTGGTAGCTGAATTGAGAGATTGCATAGTTTGAAATTAGAGACATTGATTGTTAGATGCATTCAAACTACTTAGAAAATAATTAGTGTTAGACCCAAAATTATTAAACATTAAGAAATTTCCAATTGCAAAATAAAGAATGAATTTTGAATGTAAATTTGAAGTATTTAAATTTAAAATTATGTAATAAAAATCAGCCAGAATCTATAATTAATTATGTAAGAATGTATATTATTTAATCATCTATTTTTATTTATAAAAATAAGAGAAAGAAAAATATTTTACCAAGGGAAATGGATGTCACCAATTAAGATACTCCATTAGATATATGAAATATTTTAACATGTTTGATTACAAGAGGATTTCATATGATATTATTCTCTGCTATATCAATTTATTAAATTTGAATTATGAGCCATGGAACATCTTCTTTGTGTAATCCTAGAAGAGCTCAGATGTGGTTCGAATTGTGGTTTGGTAGCTATATTTGTGTTTTAATTTTTTAAACAACAAATATAGTTGTGAATATTGAATGTATGTTTTTTGTTTTGTTAGGATTTGATTTGAATGTTTAAATTAGAAAATTAATCTTTTATAAAATATTTTCAAGGTTAAGTTGTACAACATGGATTTTCATTACAAGATGAAAGTAGAAGTGTGTTGTGATGAGGATGGTTTCAATGGAGCATAGTTCCATGCAACCATAATAGGATATGTCGCCAATGCACAGAGGCCTAAGTTCATCATTGAATATGATAATTTTATAGTAGATGAATAGACCCAAGAGCATCTTATAAAGGAATTATATTATGAATTTATTCAACTTTCACCTTCTGTTGTTAGCCTACCTGAATATATTTCAGTGGATTTGGTTGTCGACGTGTTCAAGAATAATTGTTGGTTGATAGGTGTTGTTGTAGATGTTTTTGAATCTCCTTTAAGTTACCAACAATTTTTTGAAATATTTTTTTCCCAAAACTACAACTCTTCAAGCATATTCTTGTTCCCTCGTACGTCGAGCCCATGATTGGGTTAACGAAAGATGGATACTAAAATAGTGGACTTTAACATGACATTGTTTTGTTTGGGTCGAGATCCATATATCTTTGAAGCGTTAAGTGTATTGTGTTTGACATAATATATTCAATTTTTAATGGCTATGGAAATTTATTTCCATGATTTAATCTTTCATTAAACTTTTTGTGCCATAAAATATTTCTCATATAAAAAATAACCACAGATGCAATTATTTTATATTGTCACCACTTTTATTTCCATGCTTTGATCTTTGATTTAACTTTTTCGTGCTACTCAATATTTCTTCGATAAAAATAATGAAAAGTGTGTTTTTTTTTTGTGTCCACACTTTTATATTCTTTCATCTAAATCCATTTCTCATTTGTCTTTTAGGTTTGTTTGCTTATTAATTAAAAAAATAATATTCTCAGGTCACATACACTATATTGTTCACTATGAAGTACAAATTTACAAGGAATCTTTGTAAATCTAAGTTTGACTTAGCATACAAGGAGATAGGAGACACAAATTTAGGGTTCATTGATACTATGGAATTTTCAAATAGTATGAAAAGGGGTGAGGGAATGTCTCTTCTCTAGCAAAGATTGACAACTTCAAGATTGGTTGAAGCAACTATGCTCCCAATTTCTCTTCAATCCGTGGAATTGGTTTTGGCATGTGCACAATATTATGATGCAGATGATAGGAAAGTTAAAAATTCCTAGGGTGTAACATTATTGGATAATACACCTAAATTTGTTAGAGAAGCATTCAATATTCCACATAATGATCAATATGTTGTTGTTGATATGAAAATGGCCAATGATTACAATTCCCAGTCTGATTCAATTGCAAGACTGTTTTTGAATGATAAATTGATACATCAACAAAATACCAATGTTAAGAAACTAGCCAGAGGATAGCACAAAGTTGATTTTATAGAAGAGGGTAGAGATTATATCACTCTATTGAGTAGGGTTTTTGGTTGTCCTCACTCAACTCATTTTGAGACATGGATGCTTTATTTTATCCACAAAATTTGGAACAAAAAATAATTCATTGGGCATCCATTATCAGCAATTGCTTGCACGAGCAATTAATTGGTGTTCTCCATAGTAAAACATTCTATATGACATCATATTTGGTCTATTTGTTGGCCTTGTAGAATATATTTCTAGGAATAAATAAGAATGATAGGTTTGGAGAGGTTCAGCCAGGAGTTTACAATTGTTTTCCTTAGTTAGAAATGATTGAAAATGAAAAGCATTTTTGTAGAGTCAATGATGGTTTCACTTTCACTATCATAAAAAAACTTCATGATGAAATGGAAAGAAGAATATCCAATGAGGTTGCTGATGAAATTGCAAATTATGGAAATTGGTATATCCAATTTTGAACATTCACCTATGTAAGGGTTTCTGGCTTTCATGGTTATCCATGGAAGTTTCCATGCTACCCTTTTGATAAACTATTATTTTTGGAGTTGTGTAGACAAATTGTTCAAGTAACAAGACAATTTGGGGATCGATGCTTTGATTTATTTAAGTTTCCAATAACTATTGGTAAATACTCCTATGCTAATCTTGACGTAGTGGAAAGTGCAATACTAGATGTGGCTCATCTTCGAATTAATACTATTGGGGATGTGCGATATAACTTTGATCTAATAGGAAGGATATCTAGAATTGTAAATGGAAGTTACAAACACCAGGCTACTTTAGAGGACCACTGAGCAAATTGTGTAAATGAAAAACAAATTAAATAAAGGGACTATTGTAGATTGTCACTAGAGCTCATGCAATCTTGCAAAATCCATAACATTCTAGAAGGCCTAAAAGAAGATGGGAATCAGTTGCTTCCATTATATGAAACACAAAATATATCTGGTCTCCCACTTGATCCAATAGATTGGTACTCTCACGAAGAAACTTTGATTGAGAGTCAATCAATGGATGTCATATTGCTATCAATAGAGTGGGTCCAAAAGCCATTTACATTACTTCCAATGCACTCAGTATATCACACATTTGAATACCATACAAAAAAAATCACAAATGCAATGGATATTGTGAGAGACGGTCACAGTGGGCCCACCTATGGTTTTAGATGAAGTTCTCGGTTTAAATCATGATTTTATTATCAATGATGACAATATAGATGAGGATGAAGGTAATTCATCTCCTCTTGAAGTGGACATCAATGATGTCAGTTGTGATGGTTTGAAGAAAGATTAAAAATTTCATGTTGAATCTCCACAAAATGTTGAAAATACATGCAATTCACCTCATGTTTGATCATATGAACATGTACAATGTTCTCTATCGCCAGCCAAAGACTCTGTATTTCTTTCAAATAAGAACAATGAGGATGGAGTACACACTGCATTTATAGAATGGAGGGATAATTTGGAAATTCTAGGTATTCACATGATTCGAAAGGCAATCAAACAATATAAAAGTGTCCTTGAGAAGGTAATTGTGGTACAGGATATTGATGAAACAATAGCTAGGGAGCTTGATTTCTTAAAAGAGGATATTCCAATTGTAAGAAAGGTGAAGACAATGCATGTTGATCAATTAGCCTCAATTGGTGTTAGTCATAGCAATGCCTCATTCTAAGAATTGTTAAAGGTGTGTAATTTGAGAAGATCAGCACTAATGAATTTTCATAAAAAATTGCACACAATAAAAAGTTTTCTAGATATATCCATGACAGGGATACAAAAGTTTATCGAAGGTTTGGGTTGTAATTTGTTTGATAGTTCTTCAGCATTGTGTTCCTCCGATCAAATAGTTCAACAATTTTCTAAGTCAATGCGCAAGAAATTATAGAAAGAGGACATTGATATTATGATGTAGAGAAAAAAAAATGTGATTTTCAGTCACAAAGTTCAGATGATGTGGATACTATTAAAGGTGTTACAAACATTATTAACTCTGTGAACGTGAAGCTCAAGTACCACTTGGGTCCTGACAAGAACCTATTGAGAGAAGTTGTTGGTGCCTTTGCATGACACTATTCTGTATAGATAACAAACAATGCCAACACAATCATGTATTTTTTGAGAATACTCCAATTATGTAATTTATATTTCTACATGTAATGCAATTTTTGTTTTTAGAATAGAGTCCTATTATTTCTTTGTTTTAAATGTATTAAATATATACATGTCCAGATGTTTTACAGACAATCTCACTATTAAATAGTCGTTTCCTGTGTGTCTAATACAACATACTCTTTTTAAAGATGATGTATATTTTTGGCCTGCTTTTATAATGTAATATTCCAAATTCATTATGTTTTTCAATAAACAATATTTTTTTTAAACACAATATTTAATTTAGAATAAGGGAAATAGAGTCTTATGATTATCTCTTTGAAAGATACAATTAACTATGGAAAAAAATGTGATTTTATATGTAAATGAATAAATAGAATAAATATTTTCAATGATATTTTAAAACTTATGTATACTAAGACAATCTAATTTTATGTAAAATACATTAAAATCATATTTTGTTACATAAAATTATGTAGTCTTTTATTTAATTTGAATTGCTCGAACAATTAAAGTAAAGAAACATAGTCTAAATATTACTTTACTTCTCAATTTTTAGATATGCCACCAAGACGTGCTAACTGTCAATTTGAAGATGAGAGAAGACAATATAAAAGAGAATACAGATGTAGACAAAAACAAAAGATGGATGATACAGAAAGGAAGAAACAACGTCTACTCCATAATGTGTGTGTGTGTGTGTGTGTGTGTGTGTGTGTGTGTGTGTGTGTGTGTGTGTGTGTGTGTGTGTGTGTGAGAGAGAGAGAGAGAGAGGGAGAGAGAGAGAGAGAGAGAGAGAGAGAGAGAGAGAGAGAGAGAGAGAGAGAGAGAGAGATGCTAGAAAAAGAGAAGACATGATGGATACAAAAATAAATCATCAACAAAAATTTCTAAGGAGTACAAGTAATTTAGGCAGTCCAACTGTCTCAGAACAATATAGACCATCACAAGTTGAAAATGAACAACTTTTGATTACATCTTTTAACTTTCACTCTGTAGAGAATGACGTGCCTCAAATATCTCAAAATCAAATGGACTATATATTAGGTAAGCATGACGAAATAGATGAAAGCTAAAAAGAAAATAATTGCAATGACTATACTCTACAAGATAATGAGCATAATGTTGGAGACATAATGTTGTATGAATGTCTACATAATGTTTTGTGGCATATGTTAGACTTTCATTTGGGTAGAATTTGAAACATGTATGTTTTTTCTTATATTTCATGATTAGTAATTTTTATAGTTGGTAGTAGTGTATTGAAGATATATAGATTATTTTATACAACTTAAAAATAATCATATTATTGTTTAAATAAAAAATATAAATAATCTTTACAATTAAACGCTCATCCACCATAGATATCAGATATTTCCATATCTCATATCTGTGGTGGATGAGTGTTTTCCTTCGCATGATTACAGAATAAAAAAATACAACTTTATGTGCTCATCACTTCATTTCGATATTTCAACATTATTGTACATTAGTATTTGGACCATCACAATAGAGTATTAGGGAACAATGTATTTGACTTTGGTGTAGAGTATATCCAATTTTTAAATACAATTTGGGAAACAATGTTAATGAAGTATTTTTAATGTACTAATATAATAGTATGAACTAGGAGATGTAACTTTTTAGTTTTACTCATAATAGTATTTTATTTAGTGTTTATTTTATATAGTTACATCTTTAAAAATTAAAATTAAAACCTTTTTAGGTTCACTCAATAGTATTTTATTTATTATTTATTTTAATATAATTTTGAAGTTTCAAAGTTTACATCTTTTTAGTTTCACTTGTAAAAATAAACAAATTTGTCACTAAACTTGCTTACCTAATCCAGTCAATCCCTAAACTCTTAAAACGCAAATACTACAGGTAACCAAGCGACTCAATGCAGAGGATGATGAATGGATGTAGTGGGGCTTGAGAATGGACAGAGATGTAATGTGAAGTCCGCTTTCTTCAATTGTTCTATGGTATACAAAGTTTAGATATTTTGATTTTCTCCCCCATCTCCTTATTTTCTCTTATCCTCCAGCCCTCCAGTCACCTCCAAATTTCGTTCTAATCATAAGCATAATATTAGATTTTGAATCAGTTTCAAATTAAAGTGACACATACACAAAAAATATTTTGTTAACATTTTTATGTGTGACTTTAATTTGAAACTCATTCAAAATCTAATGTTATGCTTTTGATTAGAACATAATTTGGAGGTGACTGGAGAGCAAGAGGAACATACAAAAGAAGGATATCGAGGGAAAAAATATGAATATCTAAACTTTGTATACCTTAGAACCACTAAGTTGTGTGCCATTGTCATATTTTAGAAATAAAAAAATATAGCCAAAAAAGAAGGAGATTGGGCGAGAAACCATTTCACAACCATCCAAACTAGGTTTAAAATCTTGCTTTGTGTTCACTTAATATTTTATTGACATTTTTATGTGTGTCTTTAATTTGAAACAACAAAATTTTGAGGTGACTAGAGAGTAAAAGGTTCAAAAAAAAGAAGAACATTGGGAGAGAAAATAGAAATATCTAAACTTTTTATACATCAGAACCACAAAGCTCTTTGCCATTGTCCTATTATAAAAATTTGAAAAGAGACATCTAGAAGCTTCTGAGCAATGAAATTCATATTTTCTATGTTATGTTAATTCTAGAAAAATATCCAACAAGAAGGATATTTTTCTAGAATTAACACAAAATAGAAGTATATGAATAATAGTTTATATGTCTGTTGGGTCCTTTCACACTTTCAGACCTTTCCAAATTTAGATATGATACACTAAAAAAATCAAAGACTACCTATAATTTAAAAAAAAAATCTAGATATGATAGACTAAAAAAATTACTGTCAACCAAATGAGTAATCTAATATTGTATAGTAAATTAAGTTGAAAACTTACTTTTAGGAAAATTGTATCATCATAAATTTTCTTAATAACTCTAGACATGACACACTAATAAAATTAATGTTTGATTTAATTTTTAATGTGATATCAACACCTAGATTCTATTTCATTTTTTTTAAATAATTGAACAATAGGTTTTCTATTAAACCAAAACAAATGATAATACAAAACCAAAATGAAAGCTAACGGTAACCCCAATTGATTAAAAAGTCATTTTGAGTGCTAACCCATACATTCAATTAGGTTAAAATTTTAAGTCTTAAACCTAATTTTTATTCTTTATATAATCCTATAAAAGTTCACACACACACACACACACACACACACACACACACACACACACACACACACACACACACACACACACACACACACACACACACACACACACACACACACACACACACACACACACACACACACACACACACACACACACACACACACACACACACACAGATGCACACATGCACGTGCACACGTAGACACATGCACACGCGCATGCACGCACGCACGCGCACGCACACACACACAAATATGATGAAAATAAAATTAAACCTACATTTTTTTAGTATTAAACTAAGCAACTACAATCCCAAACCTACATTAAATTAACCCTATTTGTCAAATTCAAAAATTGGTCTTTTACATAATAGAACTATAGAAGTTCATATTATGAAATTTGACCCAAATTGAATCATAACCTTAAACCTAATAAACCTATAAATGGTAATTAATCCTAAACATAATACTAAATCAACTAAATGTCATATCCTTAACACTAAACTAATTTTAACCACAATTATAAACCTCAATAAAATATATACATATTATATAATTAAAGACTACCTGTTAAAAAAAAATCTAGATGTGATAGGCTAAAAAAATTAAAGACAACCTATAATTTAAAAATAAATCTAGATGTGATAGACTAAAAAAAAGAAAGACAACCTATAATTCAAAAATAAATCTAGATATGATAGACTAAAAAACATTTAAAAATATATTTTTCGACTGAATGATTAATCTAGTGTTATATAGTAAATTAAGTTGAAAACTTAATTTTAGGAAAATTGTATTCCTAATAACTCTAGATATGGCACACTAATAAAATTAGTGTTTGATTTAATTTTTGATGTGATATCAACACCTAGATTCTATTTCATTTTTTTAAAAATAATTGAACAATAGGTTTTCTATTAAACCAAAATAAATGATATTACAAAATCAAAATTAAAACTAATGCTAACCCCAATTGATTAAAAATCTATTTTGAGTGCTAACCCATACATTGAATTGGGTTAAAAAAATTTGTCTAAAACCTAATATTTAAATCTTTCTATAATCCTATAACAGTTCAATTATATATATATATAGACAGACACACACAAAGATATAGACACACACATATATATATTTATACATATGTATAAACACACACACACACACACACACACACACACACACACACACACACACACACACACACACATTTACTTATACATATACATATATACGCGAATACACATGCACACACACGCACGCACACACACGCGCACAAACACATTAGAGAGAGAGAGAGAGAGAGAGAGAGAGAGAGAAACCAAATTAAACTCTAACCACAAAATAACCTTAAATACACCAAAATGTTAAACCTTTCATTAATTCATTACATAATAACCCTAGCAAAAAGTGCACCCTATTAGTGATTAAATGTTGACCCAAATTGAATCATAACCTTAAGCCCAATAAACCTATAAATGATAATGAATCCCAATCATAATAATAGATCAACTAAAAATCATATTCTTAACACTCAAATAGTTTTAACCCTAACTATTCTTTCAACATCCCCTCCGGATGCTACTAGCTATATACATATTATATATGTATATAATATATATAGAGAAAGATGAGATATATCGAGGCTTTAATTTACACAAGGAAATACTCATATTAAAAAATTAAAGAAGTTTACAAACCATACTATTTATTTATAAATTATAAGAAGTTTACAAAAAGAACATATAAGAAAGAATGAGGAAGACTATTAAAAAAAAAAAAATTAGAAATAGACAAACCCAAATATGCTTAATAGTCACAAACTTGAAGTGTTCATTTAAAAATTATAAGTGATTCAACCATTTTCAAATCAATGTTTTAAAAGTTTGAATAAATATATATCAAATTTATTAGAAAAAATATGTCATGATTATTAAAAATTTATCCTAAAAAATAATATCAAACAAAACTATAATACTCATAATTAAAAAATTCTAATATTAAATTATCATAATAATTTATTGTTAACTAAATAAATAAAAAATTATAGGCAATATACTATTCCATTCACTTTTTCCTATTACACAATTAGTTTTTAATATTAGTATATAGATTTTTCTTTTGTACTTTAATATTTTGTATATAGTTGATGAATGCAAAATATATGCAATATTAGTACTAAACAATTATACACAATATTAAATTAGTCTTCAATAATGCTCCAAAAAAAATGCATTTCTCATTTGATTTCAAAAAATATTTATTTATTGTAAATTGTCAATTTCTAAATAGAACTTATATAAATTTTAATTAATTATCTTTTATCTTCATATTTATTTGATTAACCTAAATATAGTTGAAATTTTCAAATTAAAAAAATCAATGAACTAATAAATAAATAAATAGTCATTTGGTATGTTGTATTCAAAATATTTTTCATTTTGTTTTCTTTTATTTTTTAAAATTTTACTTTATTATTTTTTGAAATATTGCTATCATTCATGAATTTTTATTCAATGTTATATTCTTGTTTGTTTTCTATTGTATTGACAAAATGGTAAAAACATATTAAGACTAATTATGTATAATATAAAATAGTAATAATCTCCTTTAGATAAAATTGCCAAAACTATTATATATACATGGTAGTTTGAAAGTGTTTGTGATTTGTAACAATACATTTGTTTTTTATAAATAAAAGCAGTAAGAGGGTGTTGGCTCATGTACCTAATGTAATGAATTCATAACACATTAATAGCACTAGAACCTTTTGAGCACACACACAAGAACCCATAGTTTTTCCCTATAAAAAAAATTGAATAGTTCAAAGCATCAACACTACTAAAAGTAGAGTCTTGCAACATAATAAAAACATAATGTCTATGCCACACACGGTGGGTAAAAGTTCCAAATCCATCTTGGCTCTTAATCCAAAAATAATAAAAAACCATGAGATTAACAACTTAATTGCCTTCCAACTACTTTGAAAGCAATGTGGAAGTTTGTTCTACTTAAAGGAACTGAAACACATCCTTATAGTCTTTATCAGTCTTAGGCTTGGACCCAGAAAACTTCTCATGCAATGCACACAATGTAACATAACAAGCATGCATCACTTTGATAGAAAACTTGTTTGAGCTCCCAGTCCTCTTGTTGAAGCTACAAACCTCTCTTCTGAATTTGTGCAACATCACTTCCTACTTCTCAAGCTTTTCTTTCATCTTTCCCAGCAACCTATAAAGAGTTGAGTCACCAATGTTCTCTTCACCTTCAACTTTTTGAGTTAAAATTGCAATAGCGGAGTGTGTGAATGCAAAGGAATAAATATAAAATGGGAGGCCATAATCAGGGCTTCCCAAGAATGAGGCCTTAGTGATCACCTTTTTTATTTGTTTGAAATTCTTCTTTTCCTCCACACTCCACTCGATTTTATTGTCCTTCTTCATCATGTCATTTAAGGGTTTCACTACTTTAGCAAATCCATTAACAAAGCATCAAACAAAGTTTATCTTTCCAAAGAAAGATCTAATTTATTTCTTGCTGCTAGGCATTTGTAAGCTTAACAGAGCCTCCACTCTCTCACAGTTAATGGTAATACCCTTCTCAGAGATCATATGTCCAAGTAACTTTCTTTTAGCGACTCTAAGTATGCATTTTGTGGGGTTTAGGGAGATACCAAATTGACAACACCTCTCACAAATCTTGGCAATGTGGGTAGGGTGGTCATTCGTATCCTAGGAAAAGATTATCAAATGATTCATGCAGATGATGATGCATTTGTTGATTGTTCCCTCAAAAGATGTATCCATCGCCTTTTAGAATGTGGCCCTGACATTTATCATCTCAAAGGGCATGTGTTTGTAGGTGAACGTTCCCCACTTAGTGGTAAATGTTGTCTTCAACCAATCTTTGTGATTAACTATGATCTTATTGTAATTAGAGTATCCATCCAAGAAGGACATCATCTATGTTCCATTTATAATATTTAGGACTTCATCCATTGAAGATTAGATAATCTGATCTCTCCATTTTTCTTCTATACTAAAACCAAATTAGCTTCCCAAGTGGTTTGTCGACCAAGGAAAATTATTCTTCTAGATAGTAGCTTTTGAACCTCTTGGTAAATCAAGGGTTCATGGGTCATTGCCATTGCCTAAATGGCTTAGCACCTAGTTTGAGGGGTATAATGTGTGTCCTCGTGGATGTGGTGTATGTCTTTAGATCGTCATAGCTCCATGCAATGAAATCAATGTATTCTCAAAGAACTACAAGAATCTTCCCCTTCTCCTCGAGGGAGGAGGAAGAACCAATAAATATGTTCTTCTCCTTACTATCTATCCTGAGGTTGACCTTCTTATACTTCCCTCCCTCAGAGGAGGGAGGATGTCTTTCTTTGACCCAAGGATTCAAGCCAAAGATGCGTTCAAGCGCAATCATCCCTTTTGGGATGGTGTTGGTCAGGTGATCAAGGATCTCTCCTAGATCATCTTTACATCTCGCATCATTGTGGGTTTCTTCCTCTATAATCTAGTCTTCAAAGACACCACTGTTGGCCAAGAAAGCCAAAATATGCTAATCATCCTCAAAGACCTAAAAATGCTTAATATATTAGGGAAAGATGGGGTTGCTACTAGTTGTACAAAAAATCATTAGAGGCATGAACTAACCATGGGTTCAAGAGTGTTGGCGAAGACAGCAAGGGCGTCAGGACATAATTTCATTTTCTTAGGATGACTTCAATACCAAAGGGATCAAAGTCCTCAAGTGAGTCACATACCTGATTGTGGTAAGTAATTAGTCATTTATCATGGCATGTATATTGGCTTTGAACCTATTTGACAATGAGCTTAGAGTCCCCTAGTGCCGAGAGGAAGGTGACTCTTTTTCGTAGTGCAAAAAGAAGACCCAAGACCAAAGCTTTGTACTTGACCACATTGTTTGTGCTTTCAAATTGCAGTTAATTGGAGGCAAGGAAATAATTTCCTTTTGGGTCAATCAACCCTACCCTTGCACCTGATCCAACCTTAGCTTGGGATCCATCAAATTTCAGGGTCCAATGACCAATTTCTGCAGATAAAGGCTTAAAGGATAGGGTTGAGGACAATACTTGTGGCAGAAGGGATTCCAACATGTCCTCTAAAGTGGGGGACACAGGGGTGGGAATTACCTCTAGAGGCAACACCAATAGGGGTCCCTCAATGGTTAGCCCTTCAGATATGATTGTCGAAGGGCTTTCAAAGGTGGGAATTTCTTCCTATTGTTCTTCTTAGAGAATGTTGGAAAGGTAGACAATGGAAAATTTTATACAGGGATCACATTCCAACTTGAATTATCCCTCGCAATAGACCCTGCACCATGCCTTAGACAAGAGACAAGTCATAGATGCATGGTCCCCTTGAAGGGTGATGTCATGTTTCAATCGCACAATGAGGTCATGAATTCTCTATGCAATAATCGGGTCCTCATTGTGAAGTGTCCCTCTTCAAACAAAGTCCAAAGCTAAGGTCTCCATATCATGATATAGGTCAAGCTCTAGTTGAGCATAAGAAACCTCATTCACCTGACCATAGTCATTGAGAGCTTTTTCTTATTCGTGGTTTGTTATCAACCTTGATTTGATTTTCCTCCCACTTCCAAGGAAGCCATAGGTGGAAAAAGTTTGTAGAAATATACCCATTAGGACCTTTGACCAATTTGTTAGAAATAATAGTCCACCAAGATAATAGAGGGGGGGGGGGATGAATTAGTTATCCAATAATTAAAACATTTATCAACCTTAAACAATCTTATCCATTCAACCAAAGTAAACAGTAACCATAACAAGATGCACATAGATAATTACACCAGATATGTTAACTAGGGAAACCCTTGATCAGAGGGAAAACCTCAGTGGGAATGATTCCCACAAGATGATGTACTAATATAAATATTTCTTGTTAGAGGATGGACCCTATTAGGAGTCTATTACAACATTTAGTACATATGAGTTCCTGTTAGGAGACTTTGAATCCTTATTAGAAGATTCCAACCCTATCAGGAGTTGTGCCAACCCTGTTAGGAGTTGTAGAAGACAGAAGGACCAATTGTCCAAATAGCTTCTAGGGAAAGACCATTGAACTCATTATCCAACTGATCTCTCAACTATTTCTTGCAAAATAATTGTGTGTACTATACTTTAACTTCTTTCCTCTATCCAATCAACTAGACCAATCACTGTTAGACCTTGTAGACCAGGTCATGAACCTCGAATCTAAGTATCCAACTTCAGAGCACTCAATAAAACCTCAGTAATGAAGTTTCCTTCACTTCCACTTAGCTCTGCTTAACTTCACATTTTGTTCTTCAATCGTTCGCATTCATTCATACATACTTATTTTATGATAAAGGAAAATGGCCTTCATTTATACCAAATCCATAAAACAATTCCCTAAGTTAACTATTACACCTTCTCAATTAATTATTATAAGACCACTTTAAGAACACGTTACACTTAGTGATAACATTAATCTTTCGCCTTGCAACTTGAATAACATTTCATACATGTAACATTATGATGAGTGAGCTTGTCCATGTCTTCTTCACATCTTTAACTTCGACTTCTCAGAATAATAACTCTGCTAAGAGATATAACAAGTTTACCAAAACATGCCTCTATAAACTCTATCTCAAAACAATCTTCACCGAAACTTACATAACTTCTTCTAGATTTAATATCTAATGCTTCTGAGGTTAGCTACGTATACTAAACACATAGTATAATCTCCCTTTAACCTCACTACTAAAAGTACTCAATGATCTATCCGTACCAACTTGATCTTTACCATTGTTCTCCATCAAATACCACTGAAAACTGCTATGTTGACATCAATGACAAACACAATCATGAATGTAACATATCATCATGATAATGATCTAATAATGCTTCTAGAATACTCCCTCATAGGAATATCATCATTAACATTCATGCTTTCAACAATCTACCCCTTTGGTATTGATGGCAAAAAAGATAAAAAATATCTAGTTCTGAGAATACCAACTACAAAAGACTATTAACCTTTCTTTTCAAATCCTCTTCATCAATCATTCTCCCATGTTGTACTTCTCCCAAATTTTTTTCTATGCTAAACTTCCCCTATTACACTTCTTTTGAACACATTGTACTTGTTCTTGCTTGTTTTTAATGATATACTTCTCCCCCATTGACATCACTGTCAAAGGTTTCAACAACCATCAAACTCTGCAACAACTTATTCTTACTTAGTTCAAGTTTCCAAAGACACTGTTCAAAAAAAAATCCAACAAGAGTCCTAGATGACTCTGTCCATCATAGATACTCCCCCATATAGGAAGCATCAGCATTTAGTTGAAACAAACAAAAATGCTCTATTACACTAGATTGATTCATTCTTGCATCTTCTACTCTGATGTAGGAAGGGGCATAACCCACAGTATACCTCATAAATACTCAAAAGTCTCTTTGGGAAGAAGCTTAGTGAAAATATATGCAATTTTCTCTTTAGTGCTCACATACTCCAATCTAATTTCCTTTTCTGCAATTTTCTCTCTCAACATGTGATACTTGATAGAAATGTGCTTCGTCTTAGAATACAACACTAGATTCTTAGACATATTTATTGTGCCTATGTTGCTACAATGTATGAGAATAGGTTCACTAAATTCTATCCTTAAATCCTTCAACATCTGTTTCATCTAAACAACTTGATTACAATTGTTTGTTGCTACAACATATTCTTCTTCTGCTATACTTTGTGAGGTACAATCTTGCTTCTTGCTTAGCCAAGAAACTAATCTTCCTCCAAGAAAGAAGGCTCCACCACTGGTGCTCTTTCTATCATCCATACTACCTACCCAGTTAGCATCAATATAAGCATATAAAGTGAAATTGTTAGACTTATCAAACATAATCAGAACTTTGGTGTTCCTTTTAGGAATCTAAATATCCTTTTGACTATTGCATAACGTGCTTCTCTAGGATCAGCTTGGAATCTTGCAATAATTCCAAATGCATTTGCTATATCCAGCCTTGTGTGAGTCAAATATTGCAAACCTTTGATCATAGATCTATACTTATTTTGCTCAATAGTAGGTGTCTCATCCTTTATAGATAACTTGTGTCCAATTACCATAGGTGTTCCAATGGGTTTACATGTTTCCAAACCAAACTTTTTCAATAAATATTTCAAATACTTAGTCGAAGAAATAAAGATTCCTTCTTTATCCTATACAATCTGTAATCCTAGAAACTATTTGATTTCTCCTATTATACTCATTTCAAATTCCTTCTTCATTTCTTCTGCAAACTTGTCACTTTCATTGGACCATTTCCTCCAAATATGATATCATCAACAAATATCACCAAGATCATCAATTCATCATCAATTTCTTTCCAATAGAGATTACTATCTACCATACCTTTGCTATATCCAAGCTTTGTCAAATGCTTTTCCAACTTTGCATACCAAGTTCTGGGTGCTTGCTTTAAGCCATACAATGCTTTCTTCAATCTGCATACTATGTCCTTGTCATCTGTTAAAGGACAACCTTTAAGTTGTTTAATGTATACCTCTTCTTCAAGTACTCCATTCACAAATGTTGACTTGACATCCATATGATATACTTTGAATTTCTTATATGCTGCATATGCTAAGAATAACCTTACTCTTCTATTATTGCCATAGGAGCATAGGTTTCATCATAGTCTATTCTTTCTTATTGTGAGTAACCTTTACATACCAATCTTGCCTTGTTCCTTACAGCTTTTCCTTGTTTATTCATCATGTTCCTGAATACCCGTTTAGTTCATATGACATTCTTGTCTACTAGTCTGGGGACGAATTCCCATGTCTCATTCTTTACTATCTGATTCAATTCCTCTTTCATATCTTGCTTCCAACAGTCATCTTTACATGCTTCATCTACATTCTTAGGTTCAACTTGAGATATCAAACATAGTTCTTCATTGATTCTACTTCTTATCATCACACCTTTATCTTTGCTTTTAATGATCTGCTCAGGTGGATGATTCTTTGTCATATTCTTACCTGAAGTATGAGTTGTTATCTTGACTTTTGTCTCTGTTGAAGGTTCTGAGCTTTGTTCTTGCCTTAGCTCTCCTTCATTCTACAAATCATTATTAGTCTCAAGGAATACTTCATCATTCCTTGGTTTATTAACATCATCATCATCTAAATTATACTCAATTACTCTTTCTTGTATCCTAAATTTCTCATCAACTCTCACATTTGCACTTTCCATAATAGTTACCAAAGTTGTCTTTTCGATTACTTCCTCCTCGTTAACCAATCTAGTCTCATTATCACAGTCATTCAAGAATCTTTCCATGCTTTATATTCTTCAACTTAATCATTCAAGAATCTTTCCATACTTGTTTTAAATTCTCCAACTTAATCAAAATGTAAACTCTTTCTAGTTTTCCTTAATCTCTTACGACATCTAGATGAAAAATGACCAAACTCTTTACATGTCTAACAAACAAAAAATTTCATACCTTTTGGCTCTCCTTTTGTAAGTAGATCAATACCTTCCTTTATCTTTATGTCTTCTTTGGATCTGGACTTATCTTTGCTTCTGCTTCTATTCTTTTGTATACAACAGAAAGATTTTGGATCTAAAAATTCAATGCTCTGTTCTTTACACAAATTTGATAACTTGCCGATAATTTCCACCATTCGGGTGTCAAAATTTCTTCTGCTAGATTTGGGACTATCTTTATTGAATATGTTCGCCATGGATCTCCCAAAGTTGTTAAACTTTATCTTCAAAGACATGATGCCCAGATACCAATTCTTTTAGACATGTTAAGTAGGGAAACCCTTGATCAGAGGGAAAACCCTAGTGGGAATGATTCCCACAAGATGATGTACTAATATAAATATTCTTTGTTAGAGGATGGACCCTATTAGGAGTCTATTACAACATTTAGTACATATGAGTCCTTGTTAGGAGACTTTGAATCCTTGTTAGAAAATTCCAACCCTGTTAGGAGTTGTAGAAGACATAAGGATCCACTATCCAAACAACTTCTAGGGCAAGACCACTGAACTCACTATCCAATTGATCTCTCAACTATTCTTTTTAGAATAATTGTGTGTACTATACTTTAACTTCTTTCCTATGTCTAGTCAACCAGACCAATCACTATCAGACCTTGTAGACCAAGTCACGAACCTTGGATCCAAGTATCCAACTTCAGATCATACAATAAAACCTTGGCAATGAAGTTTCCTTCACTTCCACTCAGCTCTGCTTAACTTCACATTATGCTCTTCAATCATTCGTATTCATACATACATACTTATTTCATGATAAAGGAAAATGTCCTTCCTTTATACCAAATCCATAAAATAATTCCTCGATCCAACTGTTACACCTTCTCAATTAATTATTATAGGACCACTTTAAGAACATATTATACGTAGCAAAAACATTAATCTTTTTCCTTGCAACTTGAATAACTTTACGTGCACGTAACATTATGACAAGCAAGCTTGTCCATGTAGTCACCAACATGTCTTCTTCACATTTTTAACTTTGGCTTCTTAGAATAATACATTTGCTAAGAGATATAAAAAGTTTAGCAAAACATGCCTCTATAAACTCTATCTTAGAATGGTCTTCACCAAAACTTGCATAACTACTTCCAAACTTAATATCTTATGCTTCCAAGGTTAGCTACATATACTAGACACACAGTATAATCTCCCTTTAATCTCACTACTAAAAGTACTCAATGACTTGTCTGTACCAACTTGATCTTTACCACTATTCTCTATCAGATACCACAGAAAATTGCTATGTTGACATCAATGACAAACACAGTCATGAATATAAGATATCATCATGATAATGATCTAATCATGTTTTTGCAATACTCCCCCATAGTAATATCATCAGTATTCATGCTTCCAACATAATTATGACTTAGAAACATCCCATATGTTTCAGGGATGTTCACCACTTGGATGTCGATGACACTTGACACTTGCGGTTCTTGGACAAGTTGAATCTAAACATTTTTTTCTCGCCCACCATCTTGACAATGGTCTTATCAAGTTGCACCATAATACCTTTGGAGGCATGGGGACTAATCTAAGATTCTTTCATATAGAAAGGGGCATGATGTCACTTGAAGCTCCAAAATCCACCACATAGTTATACAACTTTTTACCATAGATTCTCAAATTGAGTGGGAAGGGAGGGCCATTGGTATTTCTCTAAAAAATGGCCACATTGGCATTATTGAAGGTAGCATTTTTTGCCATGACTAGTCATAGTTTGGGTAGGTTGAGTTATTGTAGGAGGGCCTTCCACTACTTAGGGAAACAACATAAGATTCCCATTAAGGACATGGTAGTTTTGGTACAATCCATCACCTGTTTGATATCAAAATTCACCCCAGAAGGGCCTAAGCCCTTCATTGCAGAGTTATGAGGTTGTTGGGTTGGTCTCGTCAAAGGAGTTGGCTTCACATTAGCATGAGGATCAATGGGTATGGAGGCATCTTTGGGTGGAACTAATGTTGTGAAGGGGGCCTTATTGAATTGGCTCCTTGTGTTGTAAGAAGGCCATTAATTAGTGAAAGCAATGGCCTCATAGGTGAGGATAGGGTCATCGAAGTATCCCTATAGAATGTGCTCCTCATCTTCTTGCTCATCCTTCCCATAAAAGATAGTTTCACAAACAAAGATAGAGTTGGAAGGTTCTACCAAAGTTCTTGGGGATGTTTGATCGAATCATGATTGCATGTTTGAGTGGGAAATCTAGATCACTTTCTCTAGGGTGGTGCAAGTGGCCTTCAAATGCATTCTAGTATCATGTAATGGACACCAGTTGGTCAAGGGATAAAATTATGTCGTAAGGGCATTATGACTGGGTCTTGCACTCCCTTGGTTGTCTAGCTAGCTTGGGGGAACTTCCCCATTATTTGGCATGTTATTCCATTGCCAACGACTTGATTGCTCATTGTAATTGCCATTGTTGTTGTCACAAAGACTACAGTTGTAGGGAACTCTTTGTCCCAAAAAAAATCTCCCTATTGCAAGGGAGCATATTTCTGATTTGTTTATGTAGTCTTGTCTATCTTCAACTAACTCATATCATTAGCTATACCGATGAAAATTCTCTGGAAGGCTTCCATGTCAACTGTGAGTGTGTAAGTTGATCACGCAATTGGGAAGATTGCACCTACATGCTTGCCAAAGCAATAAACACAACAAGGTTTTTCCCACTCGAGCCAATATACAAAAAGGTAGGGAATTTGTATGATGACATGGCATGTAGAGCTAAAATAGGGAATGAGGTCCCAAGTGCATATGATACCATCTGTTGAGTCTAGTGAGAATATTCTAGAGTCAAGGTAAAAGTAGCCTAATGCACACAAGTATAATGGGAGGTGGGATAGGCTGACAATCCTTCCATAGGAATCATGTTATAACTAATTGGGCGAGGGGCTACTTTAGACTAAGGTTGACACAACATACTTTTTCGAGTGTCAAATGGATGATCTATAAGTTAGGAAGAGACTTCCAAGGCCAAGGCAAAAACTTTAGCCAAGGTATCTCAATCTGCTTGGGGTATGATTTGTATGTTGAAGGTTGACACAACTTAGGGGATAGCATCCAAGTACATCCTTAAGGCTAGTTCTAGTGTGAGAGAAAAAGCATCTGAACACCATTTGAGAGTGCATTGGAATTAGTTATTAATTACCAAAAAAGGTTAATTTTGTTCTTTTTAGATCCCAATAAACTAATAATGTCATAAAGCAGGGCCATTCTTGGACCAAAATGCCAAGAGGAAGGTTTTCTCCATATCGACCCATTCGTTGCTGGAATTAGTGGGAAGATTAAGGTACCAATTTAGTTTGTTGGGGCTGAGGGTCATTGGGAATAGGCAAAAAAAAAATCTTTGTGTTCTACATTGTTCTAGACTAGAGCATCCTTAGATGCCTAGATATTCTTTCATCGTCCAAGGACCCAAATGTTCACATTTTGGACAAATTTTCTTAGGATATGATGGTAAATTATGCATTGGAGGGAAAGCTTCCAAGGGTGACAAATGTCCCCCAAGAAATTCAAGTTGTTATGGAGCATCTATTATTGTTGGTGGTGATTGGGATGTAGTTACACTCTAAGTAGTGGTAGCAAGTTGGGGCTTGGAAGCCTTACCCTTCTTGTTCTTCTTATTTTGGATTGGAGGTATGAGTTATACAAACTCCATGGGGGCAATGAATGATCGTAACTATTGAAGGTGAGTTTTAAAAAAAGAGTTAACTTAACACAAAGCTTGGGGGCTATGATACTCACTGAACTATCATTTAGGCAAAGATCAGTTAGGGGCCTCAAACCTAAAACCAAAATCAGACAAATATTGCAAACTCGAACTTGCTTGAGCCATTTTTTTACACTGCATAGGATCAACTAATGCCTAGACTCACTAATGGAACACAAGTGAATTATATGAAGGCTCAAAAAGGCCCTCCTTCTAGTGTCATTTATCTGTTGATAGAACTTTGTTTTGTGCACTGCAAACAGAGTAACAATTGTCATCTGACTAGAATTTTCGGCTACTATCACTTGAAAGAAAAGAGAGAGGAACTCTTGACTCCCAAGCTCCTCTAGATCAGGTTTCAATCATGTAAGGAATAGGAAAATTTGGATAAGGAGGTGGTTGAATTATAATAAGGTGGGAAAAGACTTCAAAAATTCTTTGTGTTCATTGGATTTTGGCAATGGGTCACTTGAATTGGATTGGGCGAATGCCATACGTAGGAACCAAAGGGGGGTTATAGAAATAAAATAATAGAAAGAAAAGAGCCTACAGAGTTAGAGATTTAATGTACCTATAGTCTACTTTTACACCTTTATTATTGATAATACATACTTGGATGGTAGGACAACTTAAATACATGCTCAATTAATCAATCTTATATTACTAAGTGTTGCTGATGAAAGAGTACCAAAGTAAACAAGATCATTTAGATTTATCTAAGCCAAGGAAGCTAAAAATAACAAAATAGAAAGATCTAACTACTTTCAAAGATAAATGAATCCCATAGCAAGCACTCTAGGATTCCTCTATTCTAATAACAACTTACAAATACCAACAAGCACCAGGTCAAACAATGGTTCAAGGAAGCCAAAATTCAGTAGAAAAGGTGGTACTTATTTCATTCATAAAATGGTGTTGCAATGAATGGAAGATAAAATAATCAATTTTACCAACCCTAAAATAGTCAACAATATTCTTATTTATAGGCCACTATCTACAACTATAGGCGGTAAACTAACTTCTTAGCCTAAGTAACTCACCCACTACCTTTCTTTATGAGATTTACAAAATCTACTGCCATCTTCACATAGAACTCAGCTATGGAAGAGGAAATTACAATTGAAAAGACATGAAAGGAGGATAGAAAGAAGTAGGGAATGGGGAAAGGGATTTCCCAAAGAAAATCTGATCATGTCAATCTTTACTTGTTTTTTCTGTCACATCACTGTTAGTTATCTCCTCGTAGCATCCACATATTTTAAAGAAAACTCCACTTCTCTGACAACTTTAAATGTATTGAATATGTAGGGAAATGTACAATTTGACAAAAAGGAATTCTTTATCTGGCACCCTTAACTACCCACCATGTCATTAATGAGTCTGTCAACCATGCAATGATGAAAGCCTTGATGCTAAAAGAATCCAAGCACATTCATGCTTTGAAGGACTGAAGTTCAAGAATCTTTGAGCATGAAACACTAACTCTTGGTCACCACGTAATGAAAATTCCCCCGACCAAGTCACAAAGAAAAGGAATCCCTAGAACCTGATTTGTATTTTGTAGAGTTGTAGTGCCTCTAAAAGAAAACAATACTCCCATTGAGAAGGTATTGAAGTTGGCCAAAAGGACCCCTACATGCTCAGAATATTGCTTGTAGGGAGGTCCTCATTATGCAATCTCCCACATCATGATACTAGAAGGGTAAAAAGTGGAAGAGGATGCCTCATCGAGCCCAAAAGATAAATAATTTGGACCCACTCACGCAAAGTGCCAGTCTCGCAAGTGCCCTTCCATTTTCTAAGTTGTTGCTTCCAGGGCTTCTGTTCTTGTGAAGCCTCACCTCTCATGTTGATAGTTGATCCTTCCATGGTTTAGATCTCAAGACTTAGTTGACCTAGACCCATCGAGTAATTGTCTTCCCATCTTTTTCTAGAGATACCTTTTTATCAGATGACCTCCATCTTCTAGAATTTGCATTGATCTTTGTCCAACCATGATACCCAAGCCATTTTTCTAGTCTTCCAAACATTCATTATTACCATGATCCTCTTTTCAACAATAATTTTATCAATTTTAAGATTTTCTGTATCGCAAGGTTCTATGCCTAACCATCCTTACAAAGGATAAAAGCACCACATGGGGAAGGAGTACAAAACCTAAAAACTTGAACAGATATAACAACTAATAAAATATGAAAGAATGGTAACCAAAAGCTAGACCTTGAGGACATGAAAACTATCTCTCATCAGTAATGGGATGAAGAATTCCTGAATCCTAAGAACTTGTAGTTTCAAACTTCATGAGTGAAAACATATGACGCAGGAAAACTGATGGAAACTAGGGCCAAAGGTACACCCAACTACCAAATCCACTTACAAGAGTAAATATAGTGGAAACACAACATGAAGAACAACAACCAAAGGAGATAGAAGAGCAAAACACTTATTACTTCATCAAAATACTAAATGCGTGCCTAGCTATGAGATCTTCTAGGTTACGACCAACAATACAATTCAAACTTTGATCTTCAATGATGAACTTTACATTCTAACTCTCTAAGCAAAAATATCCCTTCTATCTAACTCCTACTCACTCTTCCTCATTGAACAATCATCATGCCTAAGACTCTACCCAAGACCCCTTTAAATACTTTCATGGCCACAAGTCAGCATGTTACAAATTACCAACTAATTAAACCCTTACATTAAATGTGTAACCAAGCCACAAGTCAACTCACAACAAATATTAAATACAAATTTCAAATTAAATATGTGCAAAGTCAGCTCAAACTGGAACCAGACATAGACAACTTGGTCAAAGAAGGACAAAGGTAAATACTAGCACACAACAATGCTTGGCATATATTGGAACTCGACACTAACAGAAACTCAATACATACTAAGAACTCAACACCAACTAAGAACTTGACAACTAAGAACTTGACATCAACCAAGAATCAACACCAACCAAGAACTTGGAAATGCTAGGCACTGCAACTTGGTAGCAATAGAGAAACATGAAAAAAAATGCAGGATAGAAATGCAGCCTAAAATGCCCTGCATCAGACAAATGGGGTTGAAAGAAATGATTCTCCTAAACAATGCAATTGTCACAACCTGAGGTGAATCCAACTCAGACAAAAATCCATGTAGCATCTCCAACTGGTATGTTCTTCCACTACATCAAATACTCATGGTAATCTTTTCCTCTTGTGCTTTTGCAAACTCTCTGATCCAATATCTATTCAACCTCTTCAATCTACTTCTGAGGGTAATCATCTAATATAGCAACTTCATTGTCTAACTCATGGTACTTGTACAAATCAACAACATTGAATATAGGAGATATATCCATGTCATTAGGTAACTCAACTTCATAAGCATTACCACTGTCAAACTTCTTCAAGATCTTACAAGGTCCAAATTTCTTCATCTTTAGCTTAATGTATGTTCCACTAGGAAATACACCTTTCTTCAAATGAACCATCACCTCATCACCAACTTCAAAATCATGATGTCTTCTAGACTTATTAGCTTTCTCTTTATACTTCTAATTACTTTTTTCTAACCTCAACTTCACTTCCTTATGCAAAGAATCCATAAAACCAACAAATTCTTCCCCTGTAGCACTTCTCTTTTCTTCACTAGTTACTGAAGATACTTAAATTGGATTACACCACTAGGTAATCCTATTTAGTCATCTTCTAGGATATTATTGATTAAATATTTTATATTTAATTAATTAATCATCACCCTTTAGTTAATTAATTAATTTAATTAACTATAGTCCAATTGATAAAATCAAATGATAACCCAAAATCAATTTATCAATTAAATCCCCATTTCTCTATTAAATTATATAAATGAATAAATCTATTTAATTGAATCCCACATCCTCTTTTTATTAAATAAAACATTTAATAAATCATCCCAAATCCCTAAACCATCCCTAAACCCTATCATTACCAAAATCCAATCCATTCACCCATGTTAACCTTACTTAGCTAGCTAATTAACCTACCTCATTAAGCCCCAACCCACTTGCCTCCTAATCCCATCCTAAGCCAAGTCTAATCCCCTTCGTAAACATATTCATAATTTTAAGCATGGGTTAACACTTTCTAACCCAAACCAAAGTCAAAAGTCTCCCCTATCCTCTTACATTCCTATCCAAGAGCATTAATAACTCTTACATGCCATAAATGCCCTTAAATGCCTCTTACATCCCTCTTCCACACTCCTCCTCCCTCATTACTCCCTTTGACCCTCCACTTTGATCATCCAATCCCCTTCTAACACTTGTCACAAGGCTAGGGCTTTGAAGAAGCACAATCCATGTACTCGCCCTTCCTTGCATCCTAGCGCTTCCTCACCCTTTCTCCATCCTCACATCCTGACCCTCCATATCACCACCTCTTAGCCTATAAATTGAGCCCTTCCCCTCTCACAAATCATTCAACTTCCATGCAAAATTATGATGTCCCTTTGGAGAACAAACCATTGAACCACACCCTTTCCATGTAGAAATCCTCACTCACCCCATACACCATATTTCATCCACTCGAAGACTCTTACCCATTGAAGTCTTAAAGCATGCTTGAGCACACATCCATCCATATTTGGACATGTTAAAGTTATCAAGATTACACTAGGGGGGCTTACCATTTTATGTCTGCTTTCCTCCATAGTGTTCCCTTCGTCTTATTGTATGTAGTGCTAATTTACTTAGTTTGTGAATGCTATGTAATTCTTAATGTTCTTTGCACGGTAGTTTAAGAGCTCTACATTTCGGCATGCCCAATAGGACCCCACATTCAGGTCACTTTTGATCATATTTGCACCTATTTTGCTAACTAACCAAACTAACATGTGCTTTTTCTTGTGTGTGTTAGGTTTTTTAACATTTTTGCAGGTGCATTAATCTCAATCTAGGAAATGTGCTCCCAACCATATCACTAATTTTCCACCAACTCAACTTTAAAACATTTAATTTTTGTGAACCTCCAAGAATGAGTTTGTGGGAAAAAAATCTGCGGGATTGTGAACCCATGAATGTGGGATCACATTCATCATGACTCACATCTACCACATGGCAATTAAAACGTTCCCCATCATTCCCATTGTTAAATTTTCTTATGGGAATGCTTGTTATTGATAGCGGGTTTGTTGTCAAGACCTGTGAGATCGCTCGACCAGAAAATAGTTAACCCAAAAAGTCTATTTTAAACTTTCCCTTCAAATCTGCGATTTCATTTGTCAGTGGGAACAAATTTTCATACTCGCAGGATCGCTCTGTAAGTGGTGCAGGAGCACCCAAGTTAGCTCTCTAAGAAGCAAATAAGGGTCTAGGAGTCTAGATAGACTTAAAACCTAGTAGGTAGTTATTAAGGAGTCATGAGTAATGAATGTGAAACAAGAAACATGAATGTATGCATATGATGAGTAAATTAGGTGCAATGTTGCATTTGTTTTCAATTAGGAGAAAATTGCAAAATATGGTTTTAGAGGGCTAAATAGGTAATGAAGGGTAGGTAGGCATGAAAATGGTCTATATGACCTAAATACCTTCCATAGTTGTTTTGAACACTTAAGTTTTAGTCTTACCAAGTCCAAGTTGCAAAAATGCAAAAATTGTCAATTTTACAAAAAGTACAAATTTTCTTGTAAAATTTGCAAAATTGGTTAGAAGTTGTTAAGAGATTAACAATGAGAAAAGGTTGGTTGAGTTAGTTGTGGAATGGGTATGTAAGGCCCTCTAAAGAATTTTTGTACAATTGGAGTTTTTGGGGGTGTACAGATGCATACAAAAGTTGAAGAAATCTATCACAATTGAATGAGAAACTGAGATTTTTGTTTTGCAATAGGATTGACTTTACATTTTTGTTGTTGGATCTGGTTTCTATATTTGTATTATCTTGTTTTTTCCTGTTTTTGTAAACAATCTGCTTGTAGGCTTGCATAGGGAAGACTAGACAAAAAGATGTCTACCAACATTCCCCATGGTTGAACCTCATGAAACCTTGAGGAATGCTAGTAGACATCCTATAGAGTATGTGGGAAAAGGCATGGAGTTACCAATGAAGGGCCAAGCCAATTCCTTGGAAGCCCTAGGGAGAACTTGAGGTACTCGGCTAGAAATTGAGCCAAGGAAAGTGAGATACTTGCAAAGGCAAAGCTATTTGGGTTGAGTGGGTGTTATGATCTGGTAAAGTAGTAAGTGGAGCTACTACATGTGAAAGGAAAAGTCTCCAAGATTCCTAGGAAAGGAGCAAGGGTGTTTTTACTATTGACTAGTCTAAAATGCCACTAAACCCTAGCAAACCCTAAAAAATAGGGTTAGGGCATCAGGTAGGAGTTGGGAACCTAAAACATCAAGAATCTTGAGGGTCTTGGAAAAGGTATCAACATATGGAGTTTTTTGGGACCCTCATTAGGGAAAATTTTACACAAACCCCGATTTAGTCTAGGCCTAATAGAGGATTTGAATGAATTTGAGGGGATCGTATAGAAGCCAAATGTTTGGATTGTGGAAAATGGTTGTAAAGAAGTCTACTGTACCCTAGAAAGACCCTGCAACCCTTGCAAGGTCAAGTTACTCATTAAGGAGGCCTAGAATGAAGTTCATAGTTCATGATCAAGCCTGAATGAATAGGATAGGATAAGGGAAAAGGTGTTCCTAGTTGTTTAAGGGTAACTTGTGTAATTAGGGATACTTGGGAGTGTTTATTCATTATCTACATTACTGTTACCTACTCCTATCGGTAAGTAAATTTGTCATGGCCCACTTTTTCTCTATTTTTCACCAATTTCAGTATAATGATCCTACACTACAGGATTGTATGTTGATTCCCACTGGTTCACTAGTTTTATTAACTAGTTTAGTTTCCTGACCTTTTTTATAGGGGGGTAGCTCATAGGTACCTTGCTAGGATTCTAACTGTTAATTCTTTTTGCAGGTTTACTTAGTTTAGTTGCAAAAAAATCAAATCTTGAATGCCTAAGGACAAAATTTACACATTTTAATGGAATGAATGGTTGAGTAATTTAACATGTTTTTCATTGGAATGAATGATTAGTTAATTAGAAAACAAATCTTGAATGCCAAGTACTAAAACAAATAACTATGATAAACTTTCAATCCAAGCATTAATGAACATTGTGGGCAAACACTTCAAATTTTGGGCTTTAAACGAACATCACACAATCTCGAATGCCTTAAAGCAAATTCATCCTTATTCTTGACCAAATTTTGGGCTTTAAATGAACATCACACAATTTCTTTTGTTGACTTGATTTTATTATGTTGACCATCATTGTAAGTTGGAAATGAACCATTTATATTAATCACGAGTGTCTTCAAATACTCAATAGGATGGATACACTAAAAGCTTCTGAAATAGAATGAACCAAGTGCCTTATGTGTCTTGAGATTTTCTTTTAGCACATCTTTGACTTCTCTAATTTTGCAAATTAGGACCATTTAAATGTGTGATACATGTACCAAAAGTTGTTAGCAAGATCATTTGCAACAACCTAGGATTGCTTCTAGCGAGTTCATCATCCTCTAGGAAGTGCATCCCCCTTGGATAGAAGCTTAAACTAGTAAATAATATGGCTGGTATATAAATGAGAGGAAGGGTAAACCTTCTTTCTCCATCAAGAAAGTTTGGTCGATGTGTTTCTAGGGGTATCCTAAGGTGGGAAAACTTTGTCATGATTTCAACATGCCAAGAATAGATTCTTAAGTGGATCACCTATGTAACAACTGAGTGGCTGCCTCCACGGACCTAATTATGAATGAATTTAGTAGCTACTCTTTTATCCTTGGTGTATTACTCATGGTGCAAGAGAATATAAGGCTTCTCCTAAGTTACCTGACATATGTGATTTCCCTAGTAGACGCATAAGGCTACTTGGCTTTCATCTCCAAGAGTCATTGTCCCCACAAAAGGGATCTTCTATTTGTCATACCTTGAAGGATCATTGATGTGTAAGTTTCTCAATTGGCTCACCTCTTTGATTAGAGGGAAATATTGCACTAGGTCCAAAAAACATCAAGATGGGCACCTCTCAATAGGCCTAATGAGTAACACATTGAAACCAAAGTGACCTTAGGGATAAAAAGTGTGTTTGAATTTTCTTATTTGTGCAAAAGACCTATGAGAAACATTTGTAGAACATACACATTTTTATGGTTACTATCAAATCCTTTTGCTAAAGAGATCATTTGTCTATCTCTCTCAATGTTACTTTATCCTTTGAGAGATTATTTTCTCACAAAACACCATATCTAGCTATCAAAAAAAGTCTTATCTTTGTTGTTTCAAAATAATTGTTAGCAAGTCTATTTGCAACAACTTTACTCTATTGATATATGATTGAAAAGATCACTTGAGTATAAAATTGTTGAGAGTAGACTGTGTGTTTTCAATCATTGTTTTGTCATTGATGTCAAACCTACTATATGTTGGTAATACAATTGCTTATATGTTTCAAGCACTATCACTTAGTTGATTGATGAAGAGGATTTGATCAAAAAGATGTAACAAAAGTACCTAGAGGAAAGGTTGAGTTATGATTATGTATTGAAGTGTAAGAATCAGGTAAGACAATGATAACATAGTGTATTGATGATCTATTTAAGGTTACAAAATGATTGGCTACACTTAGAAAGTCTTGAAGAAAAAGGTTGAGCAAAGTTAGTGCAACCTAGGCAAAAAGTTAGTTGAAGTTGAGTGAAAGCAATTTCTAGTGGATGTTGAGCAACTTAGTAGGTGTCGAGCAAGGTAGTTGATGTCAAGTGATTTTTAATAGGTGTTGAGCACCAGTAAAATCTAGTTGATACCAAGTGATTTTACAGTAGATGTTGAGTAACACAGTATGTGCCAAGCATCAGTAAATTTATAATGTCGAGCTGTTGCATTATGAAAAAATCAAAGATTCACCAAATAAAAGTCGACAAGTTTATTTTCTTGGAACTTGTAAATTAGGAGGAAGATAAGATTGATGAGTTGGAGGCACATAATCTTATGTAATCCATTTTGGAGGTGAATTCAAATGGATTCTAGAAGAAGTTTCTAAAGAAGACATGGGGTAGATACATTGTATCCTGCCTAATCCATTGAAAACCCTAATTTTTGAGATGGATAATGAGTGGGAAAAAGAGTTCTAATTCCCTATATGTAGAAATGTCTGGTCATGAAGCAAAGTTGGTTGGAGGTCAGAGAGTTTTTGGATGCAAAAATTTGACAAGGAGAAGGAAGAGGGTTTGCTTCATCAAGTGGAGGAGAAGTCTGCAATGGCACACTAAGCAAGAAGGCTTAACGAGGATGAATGCTTGAAGGGTCAACAAGTTGTCAGAACTGCAAATATTGGAAGCCAAGCAAAGATGAGGACTGAATAGTGATATGTATCTGCAAGTAAGGTTGTAAGTTGTATCAGATCAAAGCTCTACTATTACTTTCTAACAATTGTATCAAATTAGGGTAAATCCTTTGGAGAAAGGTTGACTTAACAGTCATTGAAAAATCCTTTAACAGGGTGGCATTCCAAGTGAATGGCCTAAAGTCCTCTAACAAGGCTCACTTTTAATAGGGTGATTGAAATCCCTTAACCTGATCACATTTAGTAGTGTGTGTTGTAACCTTTAACAGGGTTGGCCTTTAACAGGGCATCACTTCAAAAGAGTAAAAAATGAGTAGCATGTTACTAGTGGTTTTTCCAAAATTGGGTTTCCATGTTAAATCATTGTGTCAAGTGTACTGATGGATATGTTGTGATTTATGCTCTACACTTCTGCATGTTAGTTTAACAGTAACATATCAATTTTGGTTAACACATAATGAATTCATGCATGGTTAAGAATGTTATATGGGTTCATTGAAATTGTGAAAAGTTTTATTTTGTACATCTAGACCTTGAATAATTGATTCACCCCCCCACCCCCCCCCGCCCCCTCCCTCTTAGTTATTCTAAAAGAATTCCAACATAGTCTAGTTGGTTTTACTCCACCTATTCCAAAACAAACATCGTTATGCCATCCACTGATAACAATTACTACATATCCACTCAAAATCATTCACTATCAAACCAAATTTACCTTCATTATCTCAAGAATATTGTTATCAAATCTATTTGCAACAATCCTAGGCCTAGTTTGTTCTATTTTTCTCCTTATAGTTAAACTCAAGTCATTTTTTCCTTTGATAAATACCATTTCTTAGGCCTATTTTTTTATCCAAAAGATCTATGTTGTCCAACCTAAAGTAAAAGGTATACTTATCATAGTCATGACCTTAACCCACGGTTGCAATAAACCTAACAAGAATACCTTATGTCAGACCAACCCAAAACGAAGTTCAAAAAGGTCAAGCTTCCACAAACAACAGTTTATAGAGAGATAGAGGTAGAATGCAAAAAGTATACACCTAATCCAAGACTTACCAAGTTAGATGAGATTGAGAAAGAAGGTGTTGAAGTTGCTCTACAAACTGAGTGGGATCACAAATTTAGAACTTAACCTTACGACATGGAGTCAATCAAAGCCTTATCAACTCTACTAGCTACACCCATTTCGATTACAATATTCTTCTTCCCCACACACTTTGTACTTGTTAGAGAAAAAGGTTAATTTCATTTCAATTTTTAAAGTACCTTTTCTCCCTTCTTAAGATTTCACTTTATGCACCTTTTGCATTCTCATTTGATAATTAATTAGTAATTATTAAATAGAATTTACCTTTTAGGTTACCCTTTTGGGTCTCAATCTCCTTCTAAAAGGATAGATCATTTGCAAGTATCTTGTATCTTTTTAATTTCTAAGAATACAATTTTCATATTTTCAGAGAAAACCCTTGCCTCTTCTTGTCTTTTTCTTCTCTGTGACAGGTTTTTACATGTAGGTATTTGTTGGGCTTTGCCGATTTGTATTGCATACTGCTCAAATTCTTCATGGTATCAGAGCCAGATCTGTTGTAGCTTGTTTGGTATTTGGAGAAAAAGGCAAAATGAGGGCTTGATAGATCAGATCTGGAGTTTTTCAAGTATTTTTTTGTGAAAATAGGGGGTCTCTAAAATTCAAAGCACTTTGATGCCAAACAAACCTCACTGATGGATCCAAAAGGCATCAAAACTCCTATTTCCATAAAAAAGTTTGTCCATTTTGGACAACGTTGATCTGAGAGGCAAATTATTTTTTCCCAATAGGTCGTATGACCTCCTACACACACTTTGACGTAGATTTTTTAATCAAAAATCGCTAAAAAAAGTTTCTAATATCGTTGCGGTTACATAACCGCAGCGACACCACTATGGTCTCTACTAGTGGTCATCCCTTAGTGGCTCTACCAGTAGCTTCGGCCCTCCACCTTGCCACTGCCACTTTGAGCGATGTGATTTGTAATTTTTTTATTTTTTTAAAAAAAGAATTCTTGCATTTCTAGGGGGCCTATCAGGTTTTTTGTGATATCTCAAGCATACAGGCATATTTTTTCATTCCAAAAGAAGTGTCGAAAAGATGGTTTTGAGATAGAGACGATGGAGTAGGAAATTTTGGGTTTTTATGTAGTTTAGTTACTTATTTGGGCAATCAAAGCTAGGTATTCTATTTTTCACCCCAGAGGGCATATCTTGAGAATCCCAACTCTATTTTTTGAAAACATTATATTTCTATAAAGCTCATTAAGTTCTCTTTCCACAAATGTTAGTTTGTTTTCTAGATTCTACTCCAAGCTCTTTCTATTATGATTTTTTCTTTATTGTACTATGCTGGATATCTTGGGTGTTTCAGGTTTGCACATCATTTTCATGGCATGGGGTTTCTTCTTTTGGGCTTTAGTATCTATTATAACAGCTCTTTTCCCTTTCTAATTATTTTTGATATCGTTTGTAACACATTTATGCAAAAAAACTGAGATAAAGTGTCACTCCTTGCATTTTGGGATCTTGCTTATCATTGCGACTTATTGTACTTGCACTACATTATAAAGTGCCATGGGGGGATAGTTGTTTGCCTTTTAGTTTCATCTTCCTTTGTGAAGTGAGTGTCCCTTTGATGACATTAGCATTGTGATGTGTCGATGACACATGCCTTTATAGGTGTTTGTACCTCTTCCTCATTCTCGATGTTCTTGGTTCTTTCTTTTTTATAAGCATTATTGGCCCACTTTCTCAGTTGCCTTTCACCTCACCCTTGTTAGCATTAGGGGGGTTCTTCTATTGTTTCTCATGCTTCCTTGGTTTAATTACTCAGCTCTTCAAACTTTAGTATTTCATGCCATTTATATCTTTGAGTTTAGTTATTTGCCTTTGTGTGCCTCCTCATTCGCTACAAATTATAGTCTTCTCTACCTACTTAGGTTCTATTTTAGTGGAGGTTCTATAGATCAACAGTTTCTTTTTGATAGAGTTTTCAACTTCTTCATGCTTCAATGATGTTTCTTCATGATCGCTCTTTGTTCCTATTTTCTAGAACAATCCTTTAGTTGGAGGCTTCTGCAATCCTTCACTAGGTTTTCAGCTATCTCTTTTTGGAGTAGAGTTTTTCCCACTGGGTTTTCTCTATTTCTCCATTTCATAGAGATTTGGTTGTGATTGGGTACCTTATCAGGCCTTGTTTTTGGGACCCAAGTTTTCTTTCAACATTGCATTGTAATTTCCTTGTTCTTTCTATATTGTTTGTAGTTCTATTGTTGCTTATCTGGGGGGGGGGATGTTAGAGAAAAAGGTTAATTTAATTTAATTTATTAAATTACCTTTTCTCCCTCCCTAAGATTTCACTTTATTAACCTTTTGCATTCTCATTCAATAATTAATTAATAATTATTAAATAGCATTTACCTTTTAGGTTACCCTTTTTGGGTTTTGATCTCCTTCTATAAGGATAGATAGTTTCTATGTATCTTGTATCTTTTTCATTTCTGAGAATACAATTTGCATATTTTCAAAGCAAACCTCTGCCTCTTCTTGTCTTTTTCTTCTCTGTGATAGGTTTTTACATGCATATATTCATCGAGCTTTGTGGGTTTGTATTGCATATTGCTCAAATCCTTCAATACTTATCATAGATTAGGCATCTACCATAGATTTGAGTCTCCATACAGGTCTTTATCCTACTTACGCATTTTATAGATCCATCTTCTTTAGGTCATGCTTTAGGAATCCAACCCTATCCAAATCAAACATCATAGATCACAATACTACATCCTCTCCATCATACTTACGCATTTTATGTCACTTTGTTGAGAATTGTCTACCCTACATCCTACATTCATCACACTATCTTAGTTATTCCTCAAACTAAGCATTGTTTAGGGTAAACTATCTTTGTCTTGTGTGTCCCTCATCACCTTGAACAAAAGGTTGGGCTCTACACTTGATCATCATTTGTCTTCCAAAAGGTCACAAGTCTACCTTAGAGTTGGCATCACCATCATATCTTGAGCATACACATAGGGAAAAACATCTTCTCTCTTACTTTGGCATCACATTACTCATCCTTATGCTTCCTAGGTATCATATAATGATACATAAGGTCCTTCCTACACATCTCTCATATATCTTTGTGCATCCTAGAAAATCCTTACATCACAGTTGGTATTTCCCTAGAGCATTTTCACAAAATCATTCACCCATCTATCAATATTGCATTCATTGTCCTACCATCTTACACTTCATCCTTAGGAACATCATCATTTCATGTCACCTACCACACATCTCACCAAGAATAAAAGGGAGAAGAAAGACATGGATCCTAGTCTTAGTGGTAGTTTAGCTAGTGCACAACCATATCCACTAGTATCTACAATCACACATGATCCACCACCATAAAAGCCTGAGGAATCTGACCCTTCACTAGACAGAGAGGTCTTTATAAATCAACCCAACCTTGCAACTATTATCAACACCATCATAGATAAAAATGGGGAAACCATCATGGAAAACTTCTTAAGAGATAATGTTGGTGCCTTCGACTTTGGAAGGCCGCCACCTTTCAACATAACTAATCCTAGACATCATTTTTTTGGATGACTACCACCACCTATTGGTCCATCTAATCCTAATGACCCATTTTTATACCAAATAGAGGATATCAGTCAACATAACCAGAACCTGTAGATCCAAATATACCGTCAACCCAACTCAGTGCTCCAATCCCATAGAGAAATCAACCCACCACAACACAATCTTTAGTCCACACCAAATCCCAGCATACCACCACTACACCTGCCGCATCTATAAACATCACCACCTTCACTACTCCATCTACTTCTATCCCATTGAGTAGTACTATACCCTCCACTTCCACTTCATATGCATCTACTAGCGCTACAGTCTATCTCTCTCAGCAACATAGCCAATTAGCATCTCATTATACCATAGGAATAACATCCTTGGGGTCCAAAAATACACCTTTTATCCTACCCACTATCAGTAGTAACCCATTTTCTACCAGTCAAAACACTGCCACCTCTTTTCCACTGGGTCGTTGGAATTTCATGCAATCACAAGGCCCACCTACCAACCTTTTCACTAGCAATCCATTCATGCCTAATTTACAACCACTGCCACCTTTGTCTAGCAACCTCACACCTACCATTACAAATTATTTTTCTATGCCACCTCTAAAAAGCAACCAAACCATACCATGCCAGTTAGTGCCAATGCTAGGCTCATTTCCTTATACTAACTATTTGGCTCCATACAACTTCCAGTTGCCACCTCAGCCAAAGACTCAATCCCAAAATACAACACCACCATATCCACCACCTTCACTCTTCCAAAAAATCCCACTATAGTCATCACATATTCAAACTCCCATACAACATCCTCTAGCTAGACAGTAGTCCCATGCCTATCCTTCGCTACAAAAACTACCCTATCAAAGCTACATCTAGCAAGCACAATAATATGTCTAGCCACCATTCCAACAACCCATCACTCACATTCTAGTAGTAGCATAATCTATATTTAATCCACTACCATATATGAACCAAATTAACTCATCTTCATCTACACAATCATATACAAACCCTCTATTGGGGGCACCAAGATTGGGGGCACTAGCCATAACTCCTATCAACCTTAAATGGGAAGAGATGAAAGTTGCCTTAAAAGTACTCAAGGATGGAAATGAGTCCAAGACCTTCAAGTTTGAAAATGGCTATCCATATCCACTTGAAGAAACTATAACAATGACACCCTTCAAACACTTTGAAATCCCAAAATTTGATAAATTTAGGGGGAAAGGTGATCCGGTCAGCCATGTTAAAGAGTTTTATATGCACTTCCAAGAGTGGATTACAATGAAATATTCCTCATGCAAATTTTCCCAAAAAATATAGGAGGCCCTACTCTTAAATGGTTCTGTCACATACCCCAGGGCACAATTAGTACCTTTGTTGATCTATCGAAAGCCTTTGTGACCCAATATGTTCATTTAGTCGAGACCAAGTTATTTGTAGTGGATCTAGTTTATACCAAATAAAAAGGAGGGGAAAGCCTTGTACACTACTTACAACAATGGAAAACTCTCACAACTCGGATCTCATGCACCATACCTGAACATCACCTTGTCTAGATGTTCATTAACAATGCACATCCTAGTCTTGCACAACACATGGTTATGAACTGCTTTCAAACATACAAAGAAATCAAGGAAAATGGAATGGGTCTTGAGCAAGGGCTCATTAAAGATGGTGTCATAAAAATTTATAAAGAAAACACCCAAGACCGAGTGCAATACAATGACAAACCATGATATTGGAACAAAAATTAAAAAATAGCCAGAGATGGGGCTACCAATACACAAAAAGTTTAGGTGGTAGGGGTAGCACCCAATGCACCTAATCCCCTTTATCCACAAATGCCACAACAACAACAATATGTTTATCAATAGTGTGCATACCAACAATCATACCAACAACCCCCATCACAAAACACTCAACACAATTCACAAGCACAAAATCCTCTAAATCAAATGAATGCCATCACTATCATAGCTGGCTCAAGGTTGCATGTGTAGAGGCAATCTCAAGTATACACCCCTTTGGGGGAACCACTTGATGTCATCTTTGAAAAGTTGGCTAAAAACAATCTTATCCAACATGCACAGACTCAACCATTAGAAAAAATTAATCAAGGGCATCTTGGTATAAAGAAAATGAGTTATGCATATTTCAGCATGTTAAAGGGCACCCCACCCTCAAATTCATGCAACTCAAAGATTGCATGCAAGATCTCATTAAACTTCCCCAAATGCAAGATTATTGAAATATCAAAATGCATTTTCTCCACACAACAAAAATATGACCAAAGTCCCTGTGAATGATACCACCACTAACAACACCAACAACCCAAACAATGATCAAACCAAATAAGGTGATAACAACAATAAATCATAGAACTATACCTCGACCTACTTGGACTATGGGAATCTAATCTATTACATATCCCAGATAGAGCTTTCTATAAATGTCATCAATATCAAAAGCCCAGACAATAAATGTGTGATCACCACTAGAAGAGCTCGACTCAACATAGTTGGACCATCTGTACCTACCCCATCAAAACCACCCCCATCAGGACCACAATATAATATCTTGGAGCACCTTTGGAACACGCCAAGCCAAATTTCTATTCTAGATCTCTTATGCACTAGTCCACTTTATAAAGAGATCCTTGATAGTGCTCTTCATGAGTCATGCATCCTTATTGATATCAATGCCATAAAATTTCATAACCTAGTAGGCCATCTATCTGCATCATGTGCATTGTCATTCAAAACTTTAGACATCTTAGCTGTTGAGCCATATCATATACTTCTAATTCACATAGCCATCATGGTGTCTGACTTTTTTGTCAAAAGGTTCATGATAGATAATGGATCGGCCTTGAATCTATGTACTTTGAAATTCATCAAACAAGTAAGATACACTAAGGAAAATATTATAAATGAGGCCACTCACTATCAAAGCTTATGACAACTTGGTGTGGACCATCGAAGGAACTATCTTGCTACCCAACAGAGTTGGCCTTGTCACTCAAGAAACAATCTGTCATGTAGTTGATCTTAACCTATTATTCAACATTCTCCTTGCTTGACCATGGATCCATGCTATGAAGGTCATTCGCTCCACATATCATCAGTCTGTTGAACTTTTGCATAATGGCACTGAGATAACCATTCACGTTGATCTTGAATCCTTTGTTTATTGCACTATGGTAGATGCCTCATATAATAACCATTGTCCTAAAATAGAGATTGGCAACACCATGGCCAGCTCCTTTGGTACTTTCCACAATCCAAATACCATACTAGCCTCCACTCTTTCCACATTTAAGATCAACTACCAAGGTTGTGGAGAATACAATCTTTCAAATGCCTTTGTTTTTGGTGCTCTACTACTTGATCCACATACTTGGGGGTACCCTACCTATCAGGGGCCAAAGCCAAACATGACTCCTTAGACCAAATAGCTCGAACTCACCATATTTATTTCAAATGGGATCTGATGTAGGAGCATCTTGGGTTCGCTTGCAATCCTGCATGTTTGAGAGGGATTTTGGTTAATGGTTATGGAGCTTGGTGAATATTGGTTGCTCGACATGGTCTGGAAATTTGGTGCCTATTGTAATTCATGTAACTAATTTTCTATAATGAGTTAGAGGATGAAATTTCAAGAATTGAAGAGAGATTAGATTTCTATCTACGGTTCAAAGCACGAGTTCTAATTCATCTGGAGCTAGGAGATATCACAATTTTACTAAGGCATCAATTTTGGGAATTTAATTGTTGTAGGAGGCCAACTTTGGCATTTAATTTATGTATTTGTATTTAATTTGTGTTTTGGGCCGACCTGTGGCTTAGATTGGTATAAGTAGGGGTTGTGGGGAAGTCTTCAGGTAGGATCATTTAGCAAGGAGAAGTAGAGGAGCTTGGAAGAGAAAATTTTGAGAAGGGCTACTAGCCAGGGTTTGGGATTGGATCTTGAGGGATCTTGTAGAACTATTACTTGCTTTGTATTTGGCTGTAACTGGGAAGGCCTTACAGCCCGACACATTGCATGTAATCAGTTATATTTTATGAATATATTATTATTTGTTTCTTCTTGTTCTTGTGTTTTTGCTGCATGGTTGTATAGCTGGGGGCTAGGACATCTCCTTTGGGGATTCTCGTGCCTTGCATTGCATCCGGTGGTATCAGAGTGAAGGTTGTTCTTGAGTGTGTGGACAGATCATCGAAGTTGAGGTAGTTTGCACCAGGAATTGGGTTGAAGAGGTAGATTTTGGTCATGGATTTGTTGCTTAGGGTTTTCTAATAATTTGGAAGATGCCTCCAAAAAGATCAGACCCTAAGGAGATTGATGATGCTGTGGAAGAAACGCTCTTAGAGAAGATTAAAGAAGATTTCAAATTTGAAATAGAGGAGGTTAGGGAAAAGTTTAGATCTCAGATAGCATTGATGAAGAGTGACATGATTGCTGAAATTGTGAGTGCTTTAGGTGGTGTACCTAGACATGTGGGTACTAAAGGCAGTCATGAGGAAGTTGCAAAGGACTTTGAAGTTGCTAGATCTAGTGGTGAAGATAGAACTGATCATGTGGAGAGACCTATTGGAACTAGGGTTGGTCAGTTTGCTAGACCTGGATCTCAGTTGAAGTTAAAGCATAAGATGGAGGTTTCTAATTTTTCAGGCACTTTGAATCTTGAAGACTTGATTGATTGGATTGGTGAATTGGAAGACTACTTTGAGCTTAAGGATATTGAGGATCCACTCAGAGTAAGGTTGGCACAGACTAAGCTGAAGGGACATGCTGCTCTTTGGTGGAAAGAACTACAAAGAGTTAGAGAAGAGGAAGGTAAAATGAAGATCACTAGATGGAAATTGATGGTGACTAAGTTGAAGGCTAAGTTCATTCCTGCTGATTATGAACTTGAGCTATTTAAGAGGTTGCAAAATCTAAAGCAGAAGGATATGACTGTGAAAGATTATACAAAAGAATTCTACAAGTTAACTATTCAGTCTGGTCATAGAGAATTGTCAAAAGAGAAGGTAGCTTGGTACATTAATGGTTTGAGATTCAATATTCAAGATGAGGTTGGTATGCTAAATATTTCTTCAGTTGAAGATGCTTATCAGTACACTTTGAGAGCAAAGGAGAAGCTAAAGAGGAAGAATCAAGGTGGTTTCCAAGGGAAGGAGAAGCAGGATAGTTTAGCACAAGCTAAAACAAAAGCAGAAGATGAACCAAAACCTGTTGAACAGAAAAGAAGGGCAGGTGGAGGTGGATTCAAAGGTAATTGTTTCAAGTGTGGTCAAAAAGGGCATAGATCTTTTGAATGTCCAATTTGTAGGAGATTTGTTGTTGTGAATGAGGTTGAAGCCTAGGAGAGTTAGCCTAAGCAAGGAGAGAGTTTGTTGGCTCGACGAGTATTGGTTGGTGAGAGGACATTGGATTCTTGTCAGAGGACTAGTTTGTTCAAAACTCATTATAAGTTTGTTGGTAAAGTCTACAAAGTGATTGTGGATGGTGGTAGTACTGATAACCTTGTTGCTAAAGAGATGGTTCAGAAACTTGGTTTGAAGAGAATGAGGCATCCTTATCCTTATAGGATTGGCTAGTTGCAGGGTGAGCATGCTTTGGAAGTGAGGGAGCAATGCCTTGTTGATTTCTAGATTGGGTAGTATAAGGATCAATTTTTGTGTGATATTGTGGATATGAATAGTTGTCATGTGTTTCTTGGTAGACCTTGGCAGTATGATTGCAGGGCTGTGCATGATTGTGTCAAGAATGTGTTTACAATTGAAAAAGGTGGTAGGAAGTTTTCCTTGATTCCTTTGTAGAATGAAGACCTTAGTAGGAGGAACCTAAGTATTGGTAGTCGACTTAAATTGGAAAATTCTGAGAAAGTTGGGGATCAGCATGGAAATCAGACCTATGGAACACCTGTGGTAGATGTGCAGAAGAAAAACAAGGGAAAGAGTGTACAAGTTAAAGACTCAGAGGATATGTATGTGAAGAACCAGTTTGGCATTTATGTGTTGAATTCCAAAAGATGTTCTTCTAGTTACTAGAACATCTTTTTGAAACTGGGGTGTCTGATGCAGGAGCATCTTGGGTTCACTTGCAATCCTGCATGTTTGAGAGGGATTTTGGTTAATGGTTATGGAGCTTGGTAAATATTGGTTGCTTGACATGGTTTGGAAATTTGGTTCTTGTTGTAAGTTGTGTAAATAATTTTCTAGAACGAGTTAGAGGATGAAAATTTTAGAAATTGAAGAGAGACTAGATTTCTATATGCGGTTCGAAGCACAAGTTCTAATTCATCCGGAGCTAGGAGATATTACAATTTTACTAAGGCATCAATTTTGGGAATTTAATTGTTGTAGGAGGCAGACTTTGGCATTTAATTTATGTATTTGTATTTAATTTGTGTTCTGGGCCGACCTGTGGCTTAGATTGGTATAAGTAGGGTTTGTGGGGAAGTCTTTAGGTAGGATCATTCAACAAGGAGAAGTAGAGGAGCTTGGAAGAGCCAATTTTGAGAAGGGCTAGTAGCCAGGGTTTGGGATTAGATCTTGAGGGATCTTGCAAAACTATTTCTTGCTTTGTATTTGGCCATAATTGGGAAGGTCTTACAGCCCGACACATTGCATGTAATTACTTATATTTTATGAATATATTATTATTTGTTTCTTCTTGTTCTTGTGTTTCTGCTATGTGGTTGTATTGCATTACATCAAGATCCTTAATGGAGAGGAAACCACCCTTGATATTAGTACATGGATATATAGAGAACCACCTCCAAAAGGTAAAGAGCTCCTTGACTACTTCAAACAAAAATACCCACACTCACATCGCCTTGCTACCAAATAGTGGAATTATCAAGGAGGTAGCCTAGGCCATGAAGAGTCAGGCATTAGACACCCTATAGAGGCATATAAGGAAGATAAAAAAGAAAGGTCTCGGCTGTGGACTCCCTACAATTGGGGGCACCATAAAAGACAATCATGCCTTTTTAAACATCCAAAACAATCTTGTTGAAGTCAAAGACATCCCAGAGGAAGTTGAAAAGAAAGCCTACGACAATATTTTCCTTAATGAACTTATCTTAGGAGTCTCTCTACTCTGTAAACTATCCATTAACCTCATAGAATTACCCTTTGCTCACCCCAAACTCATCAATTGGGCCAACCAAGTGTTATTCATGTGGACTCCCTACAATTGGGTGCACCACAAAAGATAATCATGTCTTTTTAAACATCCAAAACAATATCGTCAAGGTCAAAGACATCCCAAAGGGAGTTGAAAAGAAAGCCTACGACAATATTTTCCTTAATGAACTTATCTTAGGAGCCTCTCTACTCTGTAAACTATCCACTAACCTCGTAGACTTACCCTTCGCTCACCCCAAACTCATCAATTGGGGCCAACCAAACATTATTTATGTTGACAAGTTCTTTATGGAACATGCGCTCCTCAGATTCATGGGAGCTGAGACACCACACAAAAAGCCACCACCACAATCATCTTATGTCTACAAGTTGAATCTCAAAGGTTATTTTGGAAGGAGGAAATCCCTAGTCATAAAAATGATCAAAAGAAAGAAAAGAAAAAGAAAAAGAGCAAAGAAAAAGTATCCCCTAGTGAAAACTCTTCTAGAGTGCCATCAGATCACTCAAAAAATGAAATAAAAATAAAGCAGGTATTTGATGGCGAAAACCTTTATGAGGCACCTGAAGATGGAGATTTCATCCTTCCCCACAAGATCACAAGCCTACAATATCATCCATCCTAACAGAGATACCAAGGATCATATACATTACAATGTCTCTACTACGAGAACAAGAAAACCTTCTCATTGAGGTGCTCTAGGAAAATATAGGACAGTTTGCAGGGTCATACCAAGACATGCCAAGTTTCGATCCTAGGTTGTTGGTACATCACTTGGCTGTAGATCCAAAGGTTAAACTAGTTAAGCAAAAACTCTTTAAGATGCATCCCAAAGTTTCTCTACTGGTCAAAGTGGAGTTAGAAAATATGCTAGATGCTTAGATAATTTGCCCCATTGACTATTTCCAGTGGATCTTTAACATGATACCAGTCACCAAGCCTTTGGGTGATATTGAAATATGCACTAACTTCAGGGACCTCAACAAAGCTTGTCCAAAAGATGACTTCTCTTTACCAAATATTGACATGATTATTGACCTCACAGTAGGCCATGAGCTCCTATCTCTCATAAACAATTTCTCTGGGTACAATTAGATTTAGATAGAAGAAGCAAACCAACATAAGACATCATTCAGTACTCCTTGGGGAAATTTTTTCTATAACATGATGCCATTCAAGTTAAAGAATGTAGGGGCAACTTATCAGCGAGCTATGGCAATCATCTTCAATGACCTCATCCACAAAACCCTTGAAGATTATGTGGATGATATTTTAGTCAAGCCTCTTAATGTCCTTGATCACTTATCTCACCTCGAGGAAGTGTTTGATTAGCTGGCCAAATACCATCTCATGCTCAACCCCAAGAAATTTGTCTTCAATGTCACATCTAGAAGTCTCCTAGGGTTCATTATATTAAGGTGTAGTATTGAGATCAACCCTAAAAAGGTTAAGGTCATCATGGATATATCTCCTCCCAAGACACTCAAACAACTTTGCTCTCTCCAAGGGAAGCTACGATTAGTCAAAAGATTCATCTCACAGCTTGCAAATAAATGCTAGTCATTCACACATTTATTGAAAAAGGATCACAATTTTAGATGGGATCCTATTTGCCAATGCAAAATTGAACCGATCAAACAATACTTGGCTAACCCACCTATCTTGGTTCTACCAGTCACTAGATGACCATTGATATTGTACATAACAACTACCTTGACAACACTAGATCAACTTGATGACAAAGGAAAAGAAATGACTATTTACTACATCAGTTGCACCCTATTTGGGTATGATCTTAACTACACACTGGTGAAAAAGGATTGTTTAGTCATGGTTTTTGCTACTTAGAAGCTCCATCATTACATGTTGAGTCACATTGTGCAACTAATATCCAAGATTGATCTTTTGAAATATATGTTATCATGTACACTACTCATAGGATGACTAGCCAAATGGGTCATGCTTCTTAGTGAATTCAACATCCAATATTTTGACAAAAAAGCCATCAAAGGTCAAGTTATAGTAGATCACTTGGTTCATGCATTCTTGGTTGCTAATCACCCTCTCATTATGGAGTTCTTGGATGAACATCTTTGCCTGATAGAGGAACAACCATCATGGAAACTATAATTTGATGGATCTTACCCATCCCATGGCTCCAAACAAGGCATATTGTTGGTCACCTCTCAAGGTGACTGCATTCCTAAATCCTTTGAACTTCAATTCTAGTGCACTAGCAACATCTCAAAGTATGAAGCTCTTATTGCAGGGCTCAAAATAATAGTTGAGTGGAACATCACAAAACTATAAGTCTTTAGAGATTCATAGTTGATTATTAAGCAAGTCCTTGATGAGTACTAGATAAAGGATGATAAACTTCAACCCTACAAAGAATTGGTAGATTAGATGAAGCAACAGTTTATTTAGATCTAATTCACCCAAGTGCCTAGATTACAAAATAAGGTTGCAAATGCCATGGATACTATTGGTTCGATCTTGGAGATCCCTCAGGAAGCTACATAATATGAATTCTTAGTCAAGTAGCTACACAAACCCACATACAAGAATGATGAATCAACACAGGTATGCATCTTGGTTGGTCCCTAATCCTCATGGTACCACAAAATTTATGCTTACCTACAAAATGGTATTATATCTCTCCATCTCATGAGAACCTAATGCCAAGATCTCATTTGTAGAGCATCCTGCTACACTATCATAGCTAACACCTTATATTGTTGTGGTTATCATGAAACTCTCTCTCAGTGTTTAGACTAAAATGAGGCAGCAATGGATCTCAAAGAGGTACATGCTAGACTTTGTGGTGCTCACATGTGTGGTATAATCCTAGCTAAGCAAATAATTAGAGCTAGATATTATTGGCCTACTCTAGAGCATGATGCTTGCGACTTTGTCAAAAGTTGTCTACACTGTCAGCAACATGAAATTTGATCCAAGCCCCAGCTCAAAATCTTCAACCTATTGCACTACCATGATCATTTGTGTGCTGGGGGTTTGACCTTGTGGGTGTTATAGCATCTCTCTCTTCAGAAGGACACAAGTGGATAACCACTGCAACTGATTATTTCACTATGTGGGTAGAAGCAATCCTACTTGTCACCCCTATGGGAGTTCAAGTTTCCAAATTCATCTTGTATCATATCATATGTCACTTTGACATCTCGGCTACCATTTTCATCGACCATGGAGGTAACTATGAAAACCTCAATATGGAAGAGTTGTGCACTTCCCTTCACATCCATCACCATTTTTCTAGCCCCTACTTTCCACAAGGTAACAGTTAGGCTGAGGCAACTAACATAACCCTTCTCAATATCCTCAAGAAAGTTGTTAATGATTCTGATTGTGATTGGCATTTACAAATCAATCTTGCCCTATGGGCTTACCGCACTTCATTCCTTACATCCATAGGCACAACCCCATACTCCTTGGTTTATGGTGTCAAATTAGTACTACCTATTGAAGTTGAACTCCCATCCTTGTGCATTTCTTTGTGAGGTTAGATATCAGATGAGGATTACAAAGTAGCCAGACTCACCCAACTAGATCTACTTGATGAAAAAAGGAAATAGGCCTATGACCATCTCACGGTCTATCAAAATCATCTCAAGTGCAACTTCAAAAAAAAGGTTCACCCATGGAAGTTTTAAGAAGGTGACATGTTCATCAAAGAAAATATGAAAATCTAGGTAGACCGGGAAAAGAATGGCAATTTTGAGCCCACATGGCTTGGTCTATATGTTGTCACAACATCTTTTGGCTCTAGAGCTTAGCAACTATCAACCCTAGAAGGTGAAGTACTTAATAATCCCACCAATATCATTCACCTCAAGAATTTCTATGCCTAAGCTCCTCAGTGTGTCCTGCTAGTCCTATGAAAAACCAAAAAAAAAGAAAAAAAGAAATCAACATCCAATGGTGAAAACTTGGCAATTCAAGCACCTTGGATAGATACCTTGATGAAAACCTAACAAATAGGTGCCATGCATACTTAGTCTTCCCATTATCTATCAACACTCTACATTCGTTCACTATCTCCCTCCATATCTCATTGTCCATCTTCCCATTTTTCCAAGGTGTTCCAATGATCCCATTACCACATTATCACTATCACTATCTTCACCCCTAAGCTTGGAAATCAAAACAAAGTAGTATATTATACCATGATTCTTTCTACATACATCACATTCATCTATCCTATCACATATATCCCGATGCATTTTTCATGTTCCACATGTATCGAATCCATATATCTTATCACATGTATCATATCACACATAACTTCTTTCTTGTACCATATTTGTGTGTCATATCACTTGTAACTCTAGCAACAGTGTACTATATCAAATTATTCATGTTACATCCTCATCTTGAGCTTTTTTCCATTTTCAATATACCACTGTCCTTTTATTCTAAGCCTTTGTAAAAAAACCCTTGAATATATCTTGGTCCTTTTGTTGTATATCCTCTTTTCCAGTCCTCCCTAATCTGGGTCATTCTTCAAAGCCTATAGCAAAATCCCTTATCATCAAAGAGTTGTCCTAAGAAAGGTTATCATTTCCAAACTCATCATAAAGTTTCAAATACTACCAAAAGGTCCTTGTAGGATGCATCCTCCCTCATGTCTGATCTTGGTCCATCAGTATCTAGTCCTACCAATCTCTTTGGAAAATTTTTATTTTTTAATGGATTTATTCTTGATTTCAATACTGGATTTCACTTTTTGCTTCTTGAGGTATCTTTCCCAAGAAATTTGGTTATTCCCTCCTCAAGGTCACCACAATCTTTTATATCACGGTGTGCTACAAATGGGGCAATTTGAGTATGAGGTTTTGATTAGGTCTTTTGCTGCTTGTGAGTCAATCGGATGTGATCCTTGCATGTTCCAAACATGTGATCATTCATGATCACATGGTGAAATTGGGAAATATTTTTTACTTTTGGATTATCCAATATCATTTCCAGTCTAATTTCTCTAGGACTTATGTGTGATGCTAGGACAATCCTTGCATGCTTGTTTGAGTCGATTTTATATAATATTGGAAAATAGGCCTTGATGTTCTTGTTAACCTTGGCATATACTCAATATTCCTATATCAAATTAAGTTCTCAAACTACATGGTGGTACTTCTTAATGAAGTACCCCACCCTTAAGCTTCAAGCATCATTCCATGATCTCATCACCTTGATTCCATAAAAAGAAAATCTCATTCATCTCCCTTTTATTGCATCCATATTATCAAATCCTACATGTTATTATCTTATCATACACATCTATCCTACCTACCTAACCAAATTCTATTCCTAAAAGAATCCCTAAATATCCTATCATCCTATCCACATTCCATCCCATTACCTCAGATCTAATCTAACAACCTATCCCATTTTCCTTTCTTTCTAATCCCCTACCCATTACATCTCCCTAGATCTCATGTCCCACAAGTATTATGTTCAAAGTTGTGCACATTGCTTCCCCTCGAACCAAGGTTACAATTGATCAGTGATATGCTATAGATCCTATCCCCACATACATTTCCCTATCATTCTACTTGCATTTCATGTCATGTCCACTCATCTCTTACCGGATTACCATGATCTTTTTCATTTTTAGTCATCCTTTGCACCATCATAATTCTTTAAGTCCCAATTTAATTATCATTTCCATCATCATAATATTTATGGTTGATTTTAACTCCTCATTTCATTATCATAGTTTTAGATCCTTTTTTTAATCATAGTTTTAAGATCCATTTCACTATCATAGTTTTAGATCCATTTTCATCATCATAGTTTTAAATCCATTTTGCTTATCATAGTTTTGATCCATTTTCTTTATCATAGTTTTAGTTTTCCTCTTCCATTATCATAATATTAGGTTCATTTCCATCACCATAATCTTAGGTTCATTTCCATTGTCATAATCTTAGGTTCATTTCCATTATCATAATCTTAGGTTCATTTCCATTATCATAATTTTTAGTTCCTTTTCATCATCATAAACTTTTAGGATCATATTCATCATTATAACACTTAGGTTCATTTTTATCCACTCCCTATTTTTCATCATCATTTTTTTAGGTTCATTTTAGTTGTCCATTTCCACTATCTTAATCTTAGGTTCATTTTCATTATCATAAACTTTTAGTTGTCCATTTTTCATCATCATAGTTTTTAGGTTCATTTTAAAGTTGTTCATTTTCATCATCCTAAATTTCAAGCTCATTTTAGTTCTCGTTTTTACATCATGCATCTCATAAAAAAATTCACATCCTACATCATAGAGCATCAATATCATTATGCATCTCATAAAAAAAATCACATCCTACATCACAAAGTGTCAGTAACATCATGCCTATCATACATCTCATATAGAAAGCATCACATCATGCATCACAAAGCATTAGTATAATCATCCATATCATATATCTCACAAATCCACCATCACATCCTGCATAACACATGTCAGTCCATCTCATACATCTATCTACATGCATCCCAAAAAAAATCAAAATAGTACATTTAAAAATCACATGGCACAGTACTTGATACATACATATCCCACCTCAAAGAATGCTTATATATATATATATATATATATATATATATATATATATATATATATATATATATATATATATATATATATATATATATATATATATATATATATCCTACATCCTCAATAAATAAAGAATGCATCACCCATCCTGAAAGAATACAAAAGTCCATCATAATCCAATCTAGTGTCCATATAGTATGACTATCCACACAATTAAATCTAGGTTTGTCCTTGCAAAAACACATCCAAAATTTTTGTTAATCATAAAAATGAAGCATATTACTGCTCCTACTCATCCTTGTACATCACATTCTCTCCATGAGACTCATAAGGGTCCCTCTCTATACCCTGCATCACCACTGGTGGTGGTGGTGGTGGCCTCATCCACCCTTCTCCAGTGCTTGAGCTCTCTACCTCATCCCTCCTCCCACCTATCCCCCTGTCTCATCTCTAGCTTTGCCCTACCCTGTACACCGAGACCCACTAGTCCTTTGTGAGCCCCTAGTGCTCCATCCACTCTCTCCCCCACCCTGTATGCCTATATGAGTGTCATTTTTATCTGACCATGTCAGTCACCTATAGTGCTCAATCTAATCCATTAGCACCATTGCATGATACCTCCCTGTATACAATCTCACTCTCTCCCACATATCCTCCACCTCCCCCTCAGCCATCACAGCTCCTCCAACTCTCCACCCACTACCATCTACATTCTCAAAGTCACCACCTCCACCTTCAACTATCCTAGTTCTTCCACCCCTTCCCCCCACCACCATTTGTGCCCTCACAGTCACCACCTCCACTACCAGTCGGTCTCTCTTCTCCTACACTATGTCTAATCTCTCTTAGATTCTCTCCCTCTCCCCCTCCATCACCTCCAATCTCCCTTCCAACCACCCTGACTCCATCCATAATGTCCCTAGCTCAACCTTAGCTCGATCTACCTATCCTTGAGCACATCATGCTCATGTTAGAACTAATCTTGCTCTACCCTAAGTTGGTCCCTCTCTTCTCACAACAATTGACCCATGGTGTCATGTGCCTATTGAAGTGATGCATACCTCCCTGCCAACCTGACATCATCTCCTCCACCTATAGATGATTTGCTTCCTCCTCCTCCCCCCACAACTGGCCTCTCCCCTTGCAACCTCACCTCTTCATGTCTGCCCTCTCCTCTCTTCGGCTGTGACCTCGCATCCTCCTATCTCCCCTCCTTCTCTACCTCCCTCCACCTCCACCTTTATGGTGCCTCCCCCTTTACTAGAGCCTCAACCCATTGTCTCAATCCTATAGCCTCTTATCTTCCCCGCTTCATTGCTCAGGTGATCTTCCCTACCACTACCACTGCTCTCATCACCTATGCCCAACCTACTGGCCTTGGGCACTAAAACCCATCCCTATACTCCTATGTAGAGCCAACATTTTCCACCCCACTAAATCAATCCCAATCTTGAGGTGTTAAGTATCACCATGCCTACAACAACCCCTCTCTCTAGAGATTCAGTCCAAATAAAGTCACATACTCTCTTGTAACACTCTGATACCAAATGAGATCCCCTAGTGTGACCTGTGGCCATACAAACTGTCGCAACACCCTATCTAGCTGATTTTTCTTGGCAATATACTCCCATTGCCCAAAAATGAAACAAGGTGAAATAGTATAAGGCAACTGTTGCCTCTCCTTTGCCCTCAACTTGAGACCCATATATGGCCTCCATATTACTACATGTATCTAATCCAATTAGACTTGCTAGTAGTCAACCTTCTTTGTATGGTGATAGGTGAGAGGATCACCCTAGCTATATACCACATGATCCTCTGGTTGCCTATCTCTCCACCCGATCAATTTGAAAGCCACAATGTGCTCCCATGTCCACATTTGTAATAGAGTAGGGAAGCCAACACTCCTCCCCTAGTGGCACCCTACACCCTGGTATACGATCTTATGAAGATCTTGATATAGCTTGGCCAACATTAGTGAGCCCTATGCAGAAGGGACTCCATAATCAATGATCTGCATAATCGTCAGTATCAACACTAGAGTCACTCAGGTACCCACCCTATCTAGGGTAATATACCTGAAAACTAGCCTACACACATAAAAATATATCCTTTGATCTATGACTACCCAATCCAAATGCTCATCTAAAGAAAACTAGCCTCTCTAGATATGGAACTAGATTCTGGTCCCCACTAGTCATCGTATAGTCACCTCTCTTGTGATCTACCTAGTTGCTATCATTGATGTACCTCGTACTGGTAGCCGAAAGATCTTGTATACATTCTCCAAAGTCATTATCATTCTGCCTATTGGTAAATGAAATGCCTCGATCGCACTATGTCAGTACTCACATAATGTTGTCACCATATATGTATGTGTGTGTTGTAGTCTAGCAAGGTAACCAAGTCCAATGGCATCAATCTTCACCTAATCCATTAGTGTAAATTACACCCCAACGTGAAGCACCACAACACGTCACTCTCATAACACCAAGGCATCTAGTGACCACTACATCAAGCAAAACAACACTCATGTTAGTCCTCTATTTTATATAATTATCTATCTACAATCCATCACCTTGCCTATTACCCCTAGGAACCTAAATTGCACTCGCATTCCCACAAATAGGAACGCGTTCCTGCTACCCCACTTAATCCTCACATTCCCATAGCTACAAATCACCATAGGAATGTGTCCTATTCTTTTCCCCTTCCAGTCAACTTTCCCTTGTTCCTGCATTGACTCTCTCCTAAACCACCCTTCCTTGCGAGACCGCATTACTACTATCAGGAACACGTTCCTATGTTCAAGTTCATTTTCCCACAAAATCTACCAAGCCAATTTGTGTTCTCGTGATAACTACCAGCCAAATTCACCTTCCTACGAAAATGGCTTTTGACACTCATTTTAATGTTTCCCTCTAGACTTTTTTGCAGGATTGTTGTCCCACTGATACCGAACAATGATCTCGATTGCGATCCCATTAGACTCATTTTTGCGGGAACACATTCTCCAAACTTCAAGAACGCTACTAACTAAAATAAAAAAATCACAAAGCAAATATTTTAGCACCTACTAACTAATCTGGTGTCCACCATACCCTTACTTGTCATACCACATCTGCAGGATGCTCTGATCGTGTCTACACAACCATGACATCAACCAAACCAGAGCTCCAAAATCATAATATCTCATCATAGGTATATACCTCTTTTTGGCCCTCCTAGACCCTCTTATAGGCCACATATAGTGTCCTATTTCCCTCCTTGACCCCTCTAGTGACCCCCTTTTCCTCCAAACCTACTATTTTGCAATTTAATTACCATTTTACAACTCTTTTAGTCATTATGTCCCCTCATGCTTACCCTAGCTTGTTGCACCTTTTCAAGAAGTTGTCTAGCCTCATTTTCTCTCCCTCCCTTGTTCTTGAGGGGGCATCACACAATCCATTCTCTCCTCTTCTACTCAAGACTAGGGCAACCCTATTACCATAAAAATCTTCTTCATGTTGTTTATATTTGAACTTCTTGAAATAGTGTGGTCCCAACACTATGTTAAAGAGGGGCAAAATGTAGACACCGAACTCTGATTGCACCACTAGGTAATCTTATTTAGTCATCTTTTAGGACATTATTGATTAAATATTTTATATTAAAAATTAATTAATCATCATCCCCTAGTTAATTTATTAATTTAATTAACCATAGTCCAATTGATAAAATCAAATGATAACCCAAAATCAATTTATCAATTAAATTCTCATTTCTCTATTAAATTAAATAAATGAATAAATCTATTTAATTTAATTCCACATCCTCCTTTTATTAAATAAAACATTTAATAAATCATCCCAAATTCCTAAACCATCCCTAAACCCTATCATTAGCCAAATCCAACCCATTCACCCATGTTAACCTTGCTTAGCTAGCTAATTAACCTACCTCATTAAGCCCCAACCCACTTGCTTCCTAATCCCATCCTAAGCTAAGCCTAATCCCCCTCCTAAACATGTGCACAACTTTAAGCATGGGTTAAGATTTTCTAACCCAAACCAAAGTCAAAAGTCTCCCCTATCATCTTACATTCCTATCCAAGAGCATTAATGGTTCTTACATGCCATAAATACCCTTAAATGCCTCTTACATCCCTCTTCCACACTCTTTCTCCCTCATTACTCCTTTTGACCCTCTACTTTGATCATCCAATCCCCTTGTGACACTTTTCACAAGGCTAGGGCTTGGAAGAAGCACAATCCATGTGCTCTTCCTTCCTTTCATCCTAGCCCTTCATCACCCTTTCTCCATCCTCACATCCTAAGCCTCCATCTCACCACCCCTTTAGCCTATAAATTGAGCCCTTCCCCTCTCAAAAATCATTCAACTTCCATGCAAACTTATGATGTCCCTTTGGAGAATAAACCATTGAACCACACCCTTGCCATGCAGGAATCTTCACTCACCCCATACACCATATTTTATAAATTGAAAGACTCTTACCCAATGAAGGATTGAAGCATGTTTGAGCACACATCTATCTATATTCAGACATGTTGAAGTTATCAAGGTTACACTATGGGAGCTTACCATTCTTGATCTACTTTCCTCCATAGTATTCCCTTCATCTTACTGTACATAGTGCTAATTTACTTAGTTTGTGAATGTTAGGTAATTCTTAATGTTCCTTGCACACTAGTTAAAGAGCTCTACAACTACATCCCTCAAGTCTGATATTCCTCTAGGTTGCATTTTAGTAACAATCTCAAAATTTTTTTATTTTTTTTTCTGTATTCCTATTCATAGAATTATTATATGCAAACTCAGCTGGTGTCAACACCAACTCCCAATTATATAGTTTATCTACAACTAAACATCTCAACAAATTACCCAAGCTACTATTCACAACCTCTATCCATCCATCTGTCTGTGGGTGGAATGTAGAACTAAATTTCAACTTAGTACCCATCTTCATCCACAAAGTCCTCCAAAAGTAACCAACAAACTTACTATCTCTGTTAGAAATAATACTCCTTGGTAATCCATACAATCTAACAATCTCTTCGAAGAAAATTTTAGCAACATGCTCAACATCTGATGTCTTCTTACATGGTATAAAATGAGCCATCTTAGAAAATTTATCCACAACAACTATGGAATCATACCCCTTTACTGTCTTAGGTAATCCAAGAACAAAATCCATACTAATATCACTCTAAGTTCTCCCAAACAAAAATAGGTGCATACAAACCAAAATTTTGACTTACTCCTTTTGCAACTTTACAAACTCCACAACTCTTTACAAAATTTTGAACATCCTTATACATCTGTGGCCAATAATACTTATCCTTCAACAAACTCAATGTCGTATCAATTCCAAAAAATTTAGTCAATCCACCACTATGCTTTTCCTTGATCAAATTAATTCTCATAGCACTTCTAGGGATACACAACTGAATTCCTTTAAACAACATACCCTCTTGAATGAAATACTCATCAAACTTACTCAGGTGATCTAATAGATTTGGTGATGTGCACTCTCTCCACACCTTGGAAAAATTAGGGTTAGTATCATAGAACACTTTCATTTCATCAAAACCAAGAACTTTAACCTTCACCTCGATGAACAAAGAACATCTTCTGTTCAGTGCATCAACAACTCAGTTAGTGACTCCATTTTTATGTTTAATCACAAATGTAAAACTCTGCAAGTACTCAACCCACTCCATATGTCTTCGATTCAATTAATGTTAAATTCCCAAGTACTATAAAGCTTTATGTGTTGATATAAGATTATTTTGAAGTGAAGAATATGTAATGGAACAATCATTATTTTTTTAATGATGTCAAATCTACTACCTACTGGGGAGACAATTTCTTTTTGGTATGAAAGTTATCATATAGTTTATTGATGAAGAGGATTTGAAAAGAGGAGATAACAATAGAACTTAGAGAAAGATTGAGTTATGTGGTATGTAAAAGAAGCACTAAGACCAAGTAAGACATTGATACTATAGTGTATTATTTATCTACTTAAAGTTTGAAATGAAAGATTACTCAAGTTGAGACTGAAAGAAGATCAAGTAAGAAAAGTGTCTACTAAGCCTTGCTAAGTAGTCAATGCAAGCCGAGTAGAAATCAGTAGAAGCCAAGTGAAAAATAAAAAGTTTCGAGCAAAGATGAAAAATAGTGCAAGCCGAGTGATTGTTAGTTTATGCTGAGTAAATTTTAGTTGGTGTCAAGCATTAGTAAACTTTATTATTTTTTGAGTGAACTAGTGTTGGTTGAGTGACAGAACAGTGTAGATGCCAAGTGACAAAAAATGGTGTTAAATCGAAGATTTGGTGAATCTAAGCCACTATTTTGTTTTCTTGAATTATATGAAATGTGAGGAAGATAATCATGATGAGCTAGTGGCATAGAATTCAAGGTAAACTATTTTGAGGTAAATTCAAGAAAGATTGTAGAAGAAGTTTCTAGAGGAACCAAATGGAAAAGTGGGTAGATTCATTATATCCTACCTAATCCTACCTAACCCTAAAATAGATGATTGTGGTTAAGCAACAAAAGATTTGAATTGTCTATTTATAGAGATAGTTGGTCAAAAGAAAAGGTTATTATGTGCAAGAACCTAAGGAAGACAAGGAGTCTAGAGTATTGCTTCATTCAGTGGCCAAACAGAGGTGACTATAGTTGGCATACAAATCAAGAAGGCTTAAGAGTATGGATGCTTAAAGGGTGAACAAGCTATTCGAGATGAAGAGTATGAATGCCAAGTAGAATGGAGGACTAAAATAGAGATCTATAATCTGCAAGTGAGTTATAATTTGTTATCAGATCAAGCCTTACTATTACTTTCTAATCATTGTATCAGTCTAGGTTAAATCCTTTGGTTCAAGTTTGACCTAACAATCATTTTTTAAATCATTTAGCTTGGTGACATTCTAATGGAATGGTCTAAGGTCCTCTAACAAGGCTCACTCCTAACAAGGTGATTGAAATCCTTTAACCAGGTCGCATTTAATAGCGTGTATTGTAACCTTTAACAAGGTTGGCCTTTTACAGGGCTTCACTTCAGAAGAGTGAGAATTGGTAGCATGGGTTTTCCCAAATTGGTTTTCCATGTAAAATCCTTGTGTCAAATTGTGTGAATGTTCTTATGGTATTTCATGTTTACATTTATGCAAAGTTGTTTTGACCTAGGACAGTAACCTAAAAAGTTTAAGTATATATTGAAGTTTTATGGATATGGGTCTACTAAGCATTAAAAAGTTTTATTTGTACATCTGGACCTTGGATAACGAATTCATACCCCCACTCAAATATTCTAAAGAATTCGAACAAATAGTATCAAAGGCATAGTGCTTGAGAGGATTAGTTTGAAAGTATTGAAAACAAAAGATCAGAGATGTCTAAAAGAGAGGTACCCAAGCTTAAAAGGGAAAACTTTCTTGTGTCAAAAATTCTGATGAAGCTACACCTAGGAGGTCTTGTAGACCATGCACAATCTACCATCACCACTGAGCATGTTGATCCTGCTGGAGCCCCAACTACTGATGATCTAAAAAAGAAGAAGAAAAATGCAATTAGGTGAAGTTGGAGATTGCCTCTGCCCTAAGTTACTTTGATTTCGATGACATCAAGGATTTTGATAGTGCAAAGAAGATGTGGGATGCTCTTCATACCATTTATGGAGGAGACAAAAATGTTTTGAGAGCCAAATCTGAAAGTCTAAGAGGTAAGTTCGACGACATGAGAAAGCAAGAAGGTGAGAACATTGTTCAATATTGCTCTCGAATAAAAGATGTTGTTAATACCATAAGAGGAGCTAACGATATCATTGATTATTGTATTGAGAAAAGTACCGAGGACACTTCTTCCATTCTATGCTATTAGAGTTTCTGCCATACAAGAACTAAGATGTATACCTGGTACTAATCTATCCCTTGAAGGTTTGGTAGGTAGGGTCACAACCTTTGAACTCTCTAATTTTGATAATTTCAAATCTAAGAATGTTGAATCTGCTTTCAAAGCTAAACTATCATTAAAGGAACCTAAAGAGAAAAATAAAAAGGTAAAATGTGTCTCTAGTGATAGTGATACAGATGAAGAAGATGTAGAACAACTTGAAGCATTGCTAGCAAGGAGATTTCACAGAGGCAAACAAAAATTAAAAGGTAAGCTACTTATCATGTGCTTTAATTGGAATGAGGTTGGTCATATTGCTGCTAGATGCATAGAGAAGAAGAACAATAGAAGTGGAGACAAATATAGAAGCAAAAGAGATGAGGACAACAAAGATTACAAAGATAAAGGAAATAAGTCTTGCTACATTGCTGAAGAGAAAACCAAAGATGGATTTGATGACCACGATGATGAAGTGCTATGATTCTAATGAGGATGAGGCAACTACACTAGTATCTTATGTAAACAAGAGTGATAGATAGATCATTGATAGTAGGTATTCACATCACATGATTGGAGATAAAAGTAAGTTCATTACCCTTGATTATTATGATGGAAATAGTGTAAGGTTTGGTAATGATGTACCCTGTCTAATAAAAGAAAAAAGATCAATAAAACTCACAAAAAATATCATGTGTGACAATGCTTATTATGTAGAAGGACTTAACTTTAACTTGTTGAGTGTGTCACAACCGAATTGTTTAGGTTGAAAAGTTGAGTTTGAGAACAAGATAGAAAAGATCTATGACACTAATGGGGAACTAATTGGAAAAGGTGATCAAACTAGAGGTAATCTATTTTATCTTGATATGAATGATGCTACTTGTCTTGTTGTAGAATTTGATGATGTGTGGCTATGGCAGAAGAGGTAATGCCATGTTAACTTTGATAACTTAGTGAGTATTAGTAACATGAAAAGACTAAGAGGTTTTTCTAAATTGAAGAAACCTGACAATATGATTTGCAAATAATGTCAGTTAGGAAAGATGACAAAATCTAGTTTTAAAAGTAAGTCTCACACCTCTAAAGAAATTTTGGAAATAGTTCATACTAATTTGTGTGGACTAGTTGATGTGTAATGCTACAAAAATGACAACTACATTATCATATTTGTTGATGACTATTCTAGGATGATGACAATTATGTTTTTGAAATAGAAATCTGATGCTTTCCAAATATTTAAGTGGTACTTAGCTAGCGTGGAAAAGAAGATAGGAAAAAGCTTGAAATGTCTGAGATCTAACAAAGGTGGAGAATTTACATCAAATGAGTTTGAGATGTTATGTAATGATAAAGGAATCAAAAGACAAACTTCTGCACCTAGAACCCCTCCACAAAATGGAATTGCTGAAAGGAGGAATAGATATGTAATGGACTATGCTAGAATACTCATGATGGAGAAGAATGTTTCTTTAAAATATTGGAGAGATGTTGTAAGTACAACTGTCTATACCTTGAATCGTGTACAAGTCAAGAAAGGTACTCATTCAACACCTTTTGAATTATGGTATGGATACTCATGTAATGTAAAATATTTTAAGGTATTTAAAGCAAATGCTACATTCTAAAGGATTTTAGGAATGGTTAATTAGATGTTAAAATTGAAGAAGGTATATTCCTTGGCTATTCCACAAGAAGTAAAGCTTATAAGTGTTTAAATAGTAACACTAAAAAAGTTGTGGAAAGTGAAAATGTGAAGTTTGAAGAATATATAGAGGTACATGAAACCTATGAAGGAACTTGAAGAGTACAAATCCTCTGTATACTTTATGAAGGTATGCTTACTAATGAAGATTTTTTAAACCAAGTTGGAAATCAACAACCAGTTTCTGTGATCATTGAGTCACATACAATGAATGTTGCGTTGCATTCAGGAATTGAGTTATAGTTAGGAACCGTGTTGTAGACAAAAATTGAGGCACATTTTGATTCTGAAATAAGTGTACTTAAAAGAGATGTTGAGTTACCTGATAGAGTACATAGTGATTCTAAAGTTGATAGACCTATTGAAGAAATAAGAGTTGAACCAAGATTGTCAAAATATGTCAAAAGACATCACCTTGCTACACAAATTATTAGAGATAAAGATGCTAGACCAATGAGAAGGAACATGTTGAGAAGTAATACATGTTTTTTGAGCATGCATGAGCCTAATATAGTGAAATATGCCTTAGAGAATGAGGACTGGAGTAAATCCATGAAAGAAGATATTGATCAGATTGAGAAGAACCAAACATGGACTCTAGTTCCTAGACCAAAGGACAAGAATGTGATTAGAACCAAGTGGGTGTACATAAACAAGTTAGATGAAAATGGTGAAGTCACAAGGAATAAAACAAGATTAGTTCACAAGGGGTATGCACAAGAAGAAGGAATAGACTATGGAGAAAAATTTGCCCTTGTTGCAAGATTGGAAGGAGTAAGAACTTTACTTGCTTACTCTACATACAAAGGCTTCAAAGTTTATCAAATGGATGTGAAGTCAACATTTTTGAATGACATATTAGAAGAAGTTTATATAGAATAGTCCAAAGGTTTTGTTGATACTAACAACAAGAACATGGTATGTAGACTACACAAAGCTTTATATAGTTTAAAGCAAGCTCCAAGAGTGTGGTATGAAAGGCTTCACAATTATCTTGTGAAGATTCGTGTTGAGAAGACTAATGATAACAACAATATGAACTTGAAAATAGCAAGAGGTAAAGGTATTTTACTAACTAAAATTTTTGTTGATGATCATATTTGGAGGTCAAGATACATTATGTAGGGCATTTGCAAATGAAATGAAGAAAGAATTTGACATGTCTATATTTGGAGAAATCAAGTTCTTTGTTGGTTTGCAAGTATATCAAATGAAATATGGTATATAAATCACTCAGTCTAAGTATGTGAAGGAAATATTGAAAACTTTTGGATTGAAAGATTCAAAACCAGTTAGTACACCTATGATAACAGGATCCAAATTTTTGAAGAATGATGATTCTATTAATGTGAATCAAACATTGTATAGGTCTATGATTGACAAATTTCAATATGTAGTACATAGAAAACTTGACATTGCATTGGTTGTTGGGATTGTTGTAAGATTTTTTGTAAATCCTAAAGAGAATCATTTGGTGGTTGTTAAGAGAATTATGAGATATCTAAAAGGAATTACAGAAGAGTATGGTCTATACTACAAGAAAAATGAAAAATTTGAATTAAGAGCCTATACAGATGTTGATTGGGATAGAAATATTGATGACAGAAAGAGCACAAGTAGTGGAGCATTTTTCTTAGGAAAGAGATTGGTCACTTGGACCAGTGAGAAACAAAATTGTATATCTCAATCGACTATTAAAGCTGAATATGTGGCTGCTACAGTAAATTGTACAAATGTGGTATGGATCAAAGAGCTACTCAAAGGTATAAAGGAGGAAATCACTAAACCTGTGGTATTTTATTGTGATAATACAAGTGCTATAAACATATCAAAGAACCCTATGATGCACACAAAGACTAAGCACATTGCAATCAAGTATCATCACTTGAGAGAGTTAGTTCAAGACAAAAAAGTGAGGATGGAATATGTGAATACAAAATAATAGATAGCTGATATATTCAAAAAAGTTTTACCTAAGGATGCACATGAATATCTTGGAGGTAAACTAGGGGCAACACCCCTATCCAAAGCTACCTAAGAAGTATGAGTATTGCCTTGTATCAAGTGAGTTGAATGTTGCATCTTACAATTTTTTGTAGTGGACATTACCTTAGGAGCTACCTAAAGTAATGAAGGAGTTGAATTAGAAGATTTACAGTCACATGCAAGGTGACAGAGGGAGAACCTAGAATTGATTGTATCTACATACAGAGATGACAAGTTCTTGGCATTGTTGTCAAAGATGGAGATATGAGTACTCAGGGAGAAATAAGTACAAAGGGATGTAAGTATTGACATAGATAAGTACCTAAGTATTAGAAAGAGGGAGAGATATTCCAAAAAGGGAGATAGAGAATTTTGAAGGAGATGGATGAAATTGAAATTACCCTATATAGAGGAAGGACATATACTAACAGAGGGAGAAATTTCAAAAAAATTATTTTCTTTTTGGTATTGTTGTTGGTATTGGTTTTCCATCAATGCCAAAGAGGGAGATTATTGATATAAGATTGTTTAAAGTGAAGAACATGTGATGGAACAATCATCATTTTGTCAATGATGTCAAACTTGCTACAGGTTGGTGAGGTAATTACTTTCTAGTTTGAAAGTTATCCTTTAGTTGATTGATGAAGAGGATTTGCAAAGAGGAGATAACAATAGCACTTAGAGAAAGAGAAAAGTTGAGTTATTTGGCATATAAAAGAAGCACTAAGACCAAGTAAGACATTAATACTATAGTGTATTGTTTATCTACTTAAAGTCTAAAATGAAAGATTACTCAAATTGAGATTGGAAGAAAATCAAGTAAGAAAAGTGTTTGCCAAGCCTTACCGAGCAATCAATGCAAGCTGAGCAAAAATCAGTAGAAGCTGAGTGAAAAACAAGAGGTTTTGAACAAAGATGAAAAATAGTGCAAGCCGAGCAATTGTTAGTTTATGCCAAGTAAAGTTTAGGTTGTGCCAAGCATTAGTAAACTTTAGTATTTGCTGAGTGAACTAGTGTTGATTGAGAGAAAGAATAATATAGATGTCAAGTGACAACAAATAGTGTTAAATCAATGATTTGATGAATCTAAGCCTACTATTTTATTTTCTTGAATTATGTGAAGTGTGTGGAAGATAATCATGATGAGTTAGTGGCACAAAATTCAAGGTAAACTATTTTGAGGTGAATTCAAGGAAGATTGTAGAAGAAATTTCTAAAGGAACCAAATGGAAAAGTGGGTAGATTTATTGTATCCTACCTAAACCTACCTAACCTTAAAATGGACAATTGTGGTTAAGAGGCAAAAGATTTGAATTCTCTACTTGTAGAGATAGTTTGTCAGAAGGAAAGGTTGTCATGTGTGAGAGCCTAAGGAAGATAAGGAGTCTAGGGTATTGCTTCGTTCAGTGGCCCAACAGAGGTGATTACAGTTGGCATACAATGCAAGAAGGGTTAAGAGTATGTATTCTTGAAGGGTTAACAAGCTATTAGAGCTGAAGAGTATGAATGCCAAGTAGAATGGAGGATAAAAATAAAGATCTATAATTTGGAAGTGAGTTGTAATTTGTTATTAGATCATGCCTTACTGTTACTTTCTAATCATTAAATATGTCTAGGGTAAATCCTTTGGATTAAGGTTGACCTAATAGTCATTTGTAAATCCTTTAACTAGGTGACATTCTAATGGAATGGTCTAAAGTCCTCTAACAAGGCTCACTCCCAATAGAGTAATTGAAATCCTTTAATCGGGTTACATTTTAACAATGTGTATTATAACATTTAATAGGGTTGGCCTTTCACAAGGCATCACTTCAAAAGAGTGAGAATTGGTAGCATGTTACTGGTGGTTTTTCCCAAATTGGGTTTCCACATAAAATCATTATGTCAAATTGTGTGAATATGCTTATGGTATTTCATGTTTACATTTATGCAAAGTTGTTTTGACCTAGGACATAACCTACAAAGTTTAAGCATTGTATGATCTAATGGATGCATGCATATTGGAGTTTTATGGATATAGGTCTACTAAGCATTGAAAAGTTTGATTTGTACATCCAGACCTTGGATAACTAATTCACCCTCCCACCCTCTCAATTATTCTAAAGAATTCCAACAATATGATCAGTATACAACACAAATTCCTTAGGAATCAAATAATGTCTCCACTTCTTCAAGGCTTGAATAATTGCATAAAACTCTTGATCATACACAAAATACTTCCTTCTAGCATCATTCAACTTATCACTAAAGAAAGCGACAGGGTTACCTTCTTAACTCAATACAACTCCTATTACACTACCACTTGCATCACATTCCACTTTAACTACCTTATTTAAATAAGGTAAAGCTAATATAGGTAACTTAACAAGCTTTTGTTTCAATGTCTCTAAACTCTTTTCAGCTCTATGTGTCCACTTGAAATCCTTTTTATCTTCCTTAATTGTCTCAGTCATAGCATTACAAATAGAACTAAAAGTCTTTATAAACTTCATGTAAAAACTAGCCAAACTATGAAATGATCTTACCTCACCCATATTATTAGATGTAGGCCATTCCAAAATTTCTTTAACCTTCTTAGGATCCATTCTCAAACCATTAGTTGAAATCAAAAATCCCAAATACATAATCTCCTTTTGCATAAAAAACACTCTTTCAAGTTAATCGTCAACTTCTCCTCTTTCAATCTTTGCAATACTTGTCTAACATGCTCAAGATGTTCTTCCTTAGTCTTACTAATTATCAGAATATCATCCAAATAAAAAATTACAAACTTACCCAAAAATCTCTTAAGAACCTCATTCATTAACCTCATGAACATACTAGGTGCATTAGTCAAACCAAAAGGCATTACCAACCATTCATAAAAACCATATTTTGTCTTAAAAGCAATATTCCATTCATCACCTTCTCTAATTCTAATATGATGACAACCACTCTTCAATTCAATCTTGGTAAAATACTTTTCTCCACTCAAGAAATCCATTATGTCATCCATCCTTGGCATAGGAAACCTATATTTCACTATGGTCTTGTCAATTGCTCTAAAATTAGTACACGCTATCCATTGTCCATTCTTCTTAGGTGTTAATACAATAGGTACAACACATGGACTCAAACTTTCTCTGATCAAACCTTTTTGCAACAACTCATGCACTTGTCTATTAAGTTCTTCATTATTTGTAGGTGTCAATCTATATGTTTCTTTATTTGGAAAACTAGCTCCAAGAATTAGATCCATACAATGACTTATACTTCTTACTGGTGGTAAACCATCAGGAATATCTTTTGCAATAATTTCCTTGTACTTGTTCAACAAGTTTTCAATTTCTATTGGTACTCGGTCTCCACTAGATTCTTCTATTTGGTCATTATTAACTATTACTCAGTCACCACTATTTTCTATCACTCAGCTACTACTAGTACAACTCAACCTCATAGGAATTATCACAAAAAAACTTGATTCTTCTTCACTTCTTTTTCTAATTTCTTTCCATTAACCATGAAAATTCTCATAGTAGTACAATTAACCTCATCTAGACTTTCAATACAAGGCAACAATATTTTCTTTCTCTCATTTACCCAAAAAAAAAATATTGATTCAATCATCCATCATGTATAGCATATCTATCATATTGCCAAGGTTTACCCAAAAAAATATGACAACAATCCATATGCATAATATCACAGAGAAATTCGTCAAAATAACATCGAATCTTGAACTTCACAATACATTGTTCACTTATCAATATCTTATGCTTGTCTTTGATCCATGAAACATGATAGGGTTTAGGATGTTGCAGCCTCTGCAATTGCAACTTTGTAACCAGCTCTTCTGATGCCAAATTTGTTGAACTTCCATTGGCAATGATCACTTTACAACATTTTCCATCCATCTTAGATTTGGTATTGAAAATAATTCTCCTTAGAATAGGTTCCTTATTACTTCCCTTATTATATAAGATTCTTCTCACTATCAAATTTTCTCCAGCCTCAGGTCCACTCAATGAACCCTCAGTGTCTCCTTGAACTACAACATTTATTTTACCTTGCCTATTTTTAAAGGATCTACACTCAAAGGATCTATGCCCTTCTTTCCCACATCTGAAAATTACCACAAAAACCACCTCTAGAATAAGAATAACCTCTTCCTCGGTAAGAACTAGTACCTCCTTGGTAAGAATCACTACCTTTCTTCTTGGTCTTGCCTTTGTCATCATTCTTCCATTTAGATTTACCCTTATCTTCTAGAAAATTGTCAGATCTACCACCTTCTTCATAAGATCTACCTCTGCTTCTCTGGAATCTACCACCTCTACCTCTTTGTCTTTGTTCATGCTTCTTTGTCAAGATCTCCTTAGATTTCAAGGCATATTGATATGCTTCCTTCACACTTTCTGATTTCACAAAAGTTATTTCATCTTGAATCCTAGATCACAATCCATCTATGTACCTTGCAATTTTCTCAACATCATCATCCACATGTTTAGATTTGATGTCTAATCTATAGAATTCCTTAGTATACTCCTTTACAGTCATGTCCCTTTGTCTCAAATTTTGAATCTTTCTTAACAAGCTAACTTGGTAATCAATAGCAAGGAAATTTTTCTTCACCTTGTTCACCATTTTCAACCAAGTATCTATCTTCTATTTTTCTCTCCTTTCTCTATCAATTTGCAAATACTCCCACCAGAGTGAGGCATGACCCTTCAACCTAGTAACTAAAATTTTCACCTTTCTATTATCAGGAGTATTTTCATACTCAAAGAACTTCTCCATATAAGAGATCCAATCCAACATAGTATTGGTGTCCAATTTTTCATCATAAGGAACAACTTATACAACATGATTTGAGTGTGCCCTAGACAATACTCTCAACAATCTTGCCTCATCTTGAACTTCTTCAGATTCTGGATTAGGATTTGGTGCTACTACTTCATCATCACTTGCATCATTGAGACGTGCTCCTCTCCTCTAGGTTGTCTCTACAACATCCAATCTTGATACAATTGGTCTCAATGTATCCAATATGACATTGTCAGCATTTCCTCTACCTCAAACCATCTTTACAATTAGGTTCTTGCAAGATCATAACCCTCTGCAAGTTGTAGGTCAAATCCTCAAATTTGTTACCCTACAACCAAATCAACTTAGGGTTCTACATGATCCAATCTCCACAAGGATGAACCTCAGGCTTTGACACCACCTGACATAGGGAGACCAATGGAAAGTAGGGCCAAAGGCACACCCAACTACCAAAGCCACTTGAAAGAGTAAATACAATGGAAACACAACACAGAGAACAACAACCAAAGGAGATAGAAGAGAAAAACACTTACTCATTCATTAAATTACCAAATACATGCCCAACTGTGAGGCCTTTTAGGTTATGGCCAATAATACAATTCAAACTTTGATCTTCAATGATGATCTTCACATTCTAACTCTCCAAGAAAAACTATCCCTTCTCTTTAACTCCTACTCACTCTTCCTCATCGAACAATCATTATGCCTAAGACTCTATCCATGACCCCCTTAAATTCTTGTATGACCACAAGCCAACCTGTTACAATTACCAACTAAATAAATGCTTACATTAAATGTGTAACCAAGCTACAAGTTAGCTCACAAATAATATTAAATACAAATACAAAATTAAATACGTGCAAAGTCAGCTCAAACTGGAACCAGACATAGATAACTCAGTCAAAGAAGGACCAAGGAAAATACTAGCTCACAACAATGCTTGACATATACTAGAACTCAACACCAACATGTACTTGACACAGACTAAGAACTCGACACCAACTAAGAACTCGACAATAACTAAGAACTCAACATTAACCAAGAACTTGACACCAACTAGGAACTTGGCAATGCTAGGCACTGCAACTTGGCAACAACAAAGAAACATGAAAAAACATGTAGGATAGCAATGCAACCCAGGATGTTGTTGCATCAACATAAATAGCTTCAAGCTCAAAATTACATTATTTTCTCTATACCATAAACCCAAAAATCCATCGTCTAGACTAAACTTTTGATGACATGGCTTATGATGTTGAGCTATCCTTATACGATCGACAAGATCACTATTCTACATCCGCTTGCATGACACATGGGATCTATATGAATTTTCCTTAGGGAAAAATTCACCCAAGATCAAGGAACTCAAACACAAGCACAACAGTAGACCAAAGAGTGAGTATGATCAGAATGATGATATATTCATTCAATATGCCATATTAAAGTACACTGGGAGTGCCTGTATATAAAGGCCTCTCGAGAGCTTCTAGAATGCATAGAATTCAACATCATGATAAGTCATACAACCAGGCACATGTCCACCAACTATGGGTTATCCTCTATTAAGCACAGAAGTAAGTGCGATGATGAGAGGATAAGCCTACAATGGTGTAGCATGCAAATTTATGTTGTAGACAACTTGTGCTAAAAAGGGAGTGCAAATAACTGTGTTGTCTATATGACAACTCCGTGAATGATGCAAACTCCAGTGTTGTAGACACCATGTGCTAAATTAGAGTTGTGTACTTTTGTGTTGTCAACATGACAACTCATGAGAGTACATAAACTCCTAGGTGTCTCACTTAAATAAATAATAAAATAATGCAATATAATAAAATAATGCATTAACCTAAGCAAACTTAAGTAAGTGTAAATAGTAAATTACTTATTTACACCAATAGGATCAATAAATGCTACATACTTTTGATGTGATAGTCATTTAAATTTAAAATACTAGCAAACATGTTGTGAATGACTTAAGGAACTCAACCTAAGAGGGGATGTTGCATCCAACTATATGAAGAAAGTGGATAACCACCACTCACTGCCACCTAGGTGTATCACCTACAAATCATAAGTGTCAATGGAATACAATGGTTAAGAAAAACACTCAACAAAAACAATAAAGTTAACACTTATGAATGGAGAAAAGGAAACAAAGTAAAAGATAATGCAAACCACATGATTGACATTCCAAGCCTTCTTTGATGAGTAGATGCGTCTAAGATGGTGATATGTGTGCTCCAAGCTTGATTCAAGCCTTCAATAGATGAGAGCCTTCGAGAGATGGAACATGGTGTATAAGGAGAGTATGGATTCTTTAATGATAAGGGTATGGTTTTGTGATTTGCTATCCAAAAGGGCATTATTATTTTGCATATGAGTTGATTCTTATTGTGAAGGGAGAGGGTTTCATTTATAGGCCAAGGATGTGAGGATGGAAAGCCAAGATGCAAGATGGATGAGGGATGAGGGAAGACTAGGATTCAAGGAAAGGGAAGCATATGGATTGTGCTTTCTCAATCCCATAGAGATGGTCTAAATGGATATTCAAAGGAGTTATGAGGAATATGAAGTGTATAAGAGGGATGGGATGGGAGTTTGACTTGCTTTTACTTAAGAATTCTTAACCCTTTCTTAAAGTTGTGCACATGTTTAGGGAAAGGATTAGGCTTATCTTAGGAGGGGATTAGGAGGCAAGTGGCATATTCAAGGGATGCAAGTGGGCTAGCATCAATGAGGTGTTAAGTGAGGTTAGCATGGGTGAATGGGTTGGATTTAGCTAATGATAGGGATTTAGGAATAGTTAGAGGTTGAGGATTTGATTTAAAATGATTTATTAAATCAAAGGGGATTTTAGGATTAACTTAAATATATATTATACATTTATTTGATTCAATAGGAGAATAGAGATTTAATTGATAATTAGACTTTTGATTGTCATTTAAATATATCAATTGGACTATAGTTAATTAACTGGGGGTGACATTAAACTAATTAAAAATTAAATACTTAATCGATAATGTCTTAGGAGATGACTAAATAGGATTACTTAAATGATGCAATCATATTTAGATGTCTACACCAAGATACCATGGAGCCATTGGTGTAATGCCAAATACTCTACTGCTCATCCAACCAAGACTAAGGTGGCATGCGTATATGTAATAGTGACAACATACCTGTACTTTTCATCTTTCGGAGCCATAAACCATCACTCAGAGACCACATGGATGCATAGTTGTAACTTCTTTGGCCAAACAAAAATATATTGCACGATGAGATCTTAACTCATGCCAAAACTAGGATCAAAACAGGGTATTAGAGAGTACCTAGATGGCGAAGACCACTTCCCAACAAGGCAAGTGTCTAGAAAAACCAAAAGAAATGAAGATTGCACCACCAGACCAAATAAAAAACATGGAACCAACCATGTTTTCCTTTAATGAGATATGTTTTGCACTATGAACTTCAAGAGACCTTTATAGGAACCCAAAATGCAGACTACCTAACTCAACTCATTAAAGGATTACAAAATTGGCTCAATGACACACAATAGGTAGAGCTAGAGTGGCTTCACTCAACCACAAATGACCAAACAATGAAACACACAAGCTCGACTAAGGGAGGATCCACCTAACCACAAAAACTACACTAAGGCAGTAGGAAAATATGAAATACAAAGACAAGAGAAAAATGAAAGAAGGAAATAGAACCTGCAAAAACTAGAAGACACCACTTCAAAATGAAAAGAATGTAACAAAAGGGGAAACAAAAAACCAACTTAAAGCACTGGGGCAGGGGAGTATTACAATGCCAAAAACTATCCTTTTCCACACATGAACTAGAGCCAATCCAACCCTGAGAAAAATACCCTCACAAACTTGCAAAATGAACACTTACAAGTAGGGTGAGCCAATCCAACCCTGAGAAAAATACCCTCACAAACTTGCAAAATGAACACTTACATGTAGGGTGATGAATGAAGTGATAACTTTTCTTGTATAGCATAATTGTGATTATCGAAAAAAGTGAAAATTAGTTCCTTTAGGTTTCTTAGATAATATTTTGATCATGATAGCTAAACAGTGGATTAATTGTACTTTCCTTCCATTAATGAACATTGTCACACATCTAGATTTAGGACCATGGAAATCTTCCCCCACTTTTGAAGACATACGAGAGCAAATTCTTGCTTGATCCAAAAGTAGCTTTTACAAAAACCAAGGACTGCTTGCCTTGATGCCATAAATCCTCACTTCCTTCTTCTAGATTCAAGGATCCTATATCTTAGACAAGGATATGGAAACCTAAATATTGAAAATCAAAACCAAACAAATGAACTTACTTGTAACAAGGTAAGCCAACAGTGGAAAAAAGGGACCCAAATGTTTGCTCACAAAGAGTAGGGATGTGTATACGAGGCATAACTAGAAGATAAAAGATTGATGATGACATTGAGATCACTAGAGTACATGTCATTATAGAGATTCATACACCTAGAAGATCTAAAAGATATTCTCCTACAGTCAAGAAAGAGGACTAGGATAATAATGAAACCAAAAGAACTATAAGGTTGTTGACAATTTGGCTAGGGTAATTAATTGATGTTTTCATTTATGGCAACATGATTTTAGTATGAACAGAGAAGATCATGAAAATGAAGGTAAGGCAGTTGTACTTAGAAATTTATCTAAGTATCATGGAGTTTATCTAGCAAAGAAGATAGAATTTTGATTGGCGAGATTCACTGGTTAATCTTTGGCACATGTGTAGTTAGCTATACAAAATATAGAGTGTCATGATGACGTGGCTAAGTGCACATGACTATATGAAAAATACAAAAATACTTATGGTCAATTTACCAAACAAACATTTTACAGGAAAGAACAGAGCATGACAGAGAGATGTGAATTATAGATTACATAATTATTTTGTTTACAAAATAATTATTTAACTAATTAGGGATGACATCCTAGATGTTAACCCTAAGTTAGCAAGAATTAGTTTTGTATTTTACCAAGTGTGTGAAAGATTGAAGGCCTACAGGGCAAGTTTTATAAAATGAAAAGGTATAAATGAAAGATTGTATTATGTGATGTATAGTGCAAGTGAGATGTGATATGAAAACTTATTTACAGATAGTATACATGTTTTACAAACTGAATGTGATGTGAACTCTAATGAATGATCAAAAGATTATGAAGAACAACAGATGATAGGAAAGAGGTTTTTATATTAATCTCTTTGTATAAAGGAACTTTATTGTATATTGCATGTTTGGACAGTGGGCTCATCTTGCATATATTATAATTGTAATAGCAATTCCTAATAGGGTTGAGGCTCTTAATAGGGCCTAGTCCTCTAACAAGGACCAAGACACTATATGTACTTAATATACTCCTAACAGGGTCAACATCCTTAATATGATGCCTTTATTTAGTGGATCATTTCGTGGGTACCATCCCCACTAGGGTTTTCCCTTGGCCAGGGTTTCTCTAATTAAAAAAATATGGTGTTATGAGTTCTATTTGTGTATGGTTATTATTATTGTTCAACATTGTTAGTTTACTTTCATATGCATGTTATAAACTAATTAGAAAAAGTTTGTAGAATACTAATTCACCCTCCCTCTCAGTATGACCTATTTCTAACAATTTTTATCATAGCCTAATTACTTTGAAGAGGCTTAACAACTTGAGTAAGATCCCTATGAATATGAAATAGTTACAGAGGAATATTGAAGAAGTCCTTGAGAAGATTTATCTTCTTACTAAAGGAAGAGATAATCTAAGACAAAGGTATGAAGATGCAAAAGACTACATTGGAAAATTGAAAGACACGATTGATCATCTCAAATCTAGAAAAGAACCTAGAGAGAAGACAAAAGATAGTGATGAGGCAATAACCCTAAAGGAAAAAAATGAGATTCTAAAGCATGAATTGAAAAATTTTGAACTAAAGCTAGGTCTAAAGAAATATGATATCAAGGTTGAATCAGATCTAAAATCTGAAAAATGCAAATCCCATCTTACAAAAGTGACATTTGAACTTGATTCTAGCAAAATAGAGTATGCAGAACTTGAGAAATACAATACTATTGTGAAAGGAGAATTAACCTAGGCTAAGCAATAGTTAGAGAAGTTATATTCCAGTAGTGAGAAAATTGATGAGCAACTATATTATCAAAGACCTTCCTATGATAAGACTAGTCTTGGATATTTCATTGGAGAAAAGTCAACAAAGAAATCTAAAGCAAGAAAGCAACCAAATCCAGTTATTGAAACCCCTAAACCTAAGAAGAATTCTCTGAATGAGATTGAACCTAGTAAATCTAAAGAAGTACATAAAGAAGTTGAGCAAGTAAGTCAACTTGAAAAATTTGATGAGCCTAAACAAACAGAGCAAGTTGAACCACCTAAGGAGGTAAGGTATGAATTGAAAGGTAGATGGTTTATGTGTAATGAAGTTTTTCATATGAAGAGAGATTCTACAGGTAATTAATTCAAACCTATTACTAATTTCTATTGTAATAATTGTCATGGTTTTTGTCATAAAGCAGTTGATTGTAGGGAACCTAAGTTTGATAGTAATAATAGCAATAGTACAATGTTTAAGGATACTAAGTGTGCAAGTAATGAAAGAAGGAGATCCTCAAACAAATCTAATGAAGGGAAAGAAGCTAATAGAACAAGGAGCAATATTATGTATTACAAGTATAACAACTTTGAACACATTGCTAGGAATTGCAGAACATTGATTAATCAGAATAGACCTAATCAGAGAAGGAGTACACATGTATGTCAGTTATGCAACAAATTTGGTCACATTGCAAGATTTTTTTAGATTGGATATGATGAACATAAAAAAGAACCCAAATTTTAGAAGGAACAACAATTGAAATCTCAGAAGGAATGATAGCAACAATAACAGTCATAAAGATGAACTCAGAGAGCATGTTGAAGAATTCAAAGAGGTATTTGTCAAAGAAAAATATCCATCAAGCTCACATATGGTATTAGAAGAGTAGAATTTTGATTCACCTAATGAAAGATTAAAGTCAACAATTATATGTGATTCATCCTATTTGAATTAAACCTTTTCATTAAGAATCTAGCAGTAGAAGGACATAACTGAGGTTGGAGATTGAGTTGGAAGTTGTGAAGTTAGTATGTTGTAGAACAATTTGAGAGGAATATCTAGTTACGAGAAAATGTCATTTGAAGATTGCATGGAGATGTACGAATAAAAATAAGTTTACTAGTTAATAGAGATAACTTTTATGGATTGGGTAGTTGCACAACTAATGTGGAGTTTGATTAACACTGCAACTCGGTTAACACTACAACTCAGTTAACATGACAAGTTATGACTCGGTTAACACTGCAACTTAGTTAATATGATAGGTTATGACTCAGTTAACACATCAAGTTACTACTCGATTAACACTATAACTACTATCACCGAGCTCCTGGGTACATGCCAAGTGCCTTTGATAACCAAGTACCTCCTCTTTCTTTGACCAAGTTCCCCAACTCCAAAGCCAAACCACACCATCCTACAGGATTTCCAACAAGTTTAGGATGCTCTTGCACCAGTAACCTTAGAGTTGGAAAATGCGATGACACTTGCCCAATTACATAGTAGATTTCCTATGTGTCTTTTTTGCCTCTAGGACTAGATGTTACTTGTGTCTTGGTACCTTTGAGATAGATTTCTATCAGGTTTTTCCTTGACCTAGATGTTGGTTATGACTTGTGGATTGATATCTATATGGGACTTGAGATTATCTCCTAAGCATGGTGGGAGTGGAGCACTTAGGTTGCATGAGGTCGAGTGGTAGTGTTTCCTATACCATTGAGATTTAAAAATTAGATGTCATTGTTGGATGTACTTGTGTAGTTGTTCCTTTCATTTTGATCTTATATTTCCATCGAATGGTTATATTTTATTGTACTATATTTGATTTTCAAAGATCTTATGAATGATGTATTTTATTCATGATGTATATTCTTTGAGCTTTTCACACCCTATGACTTGTACAACTTATGATTATGCATTTTGGTTATGCCAAGTGGCATCTTATGTAATTGTATATTATTTATTTGGATTTGTACTTGTGGTTATTATATGATGTGGTTTTGTTATGTATCAAATATAGTATTAATAAAACTTGTATGTGATTTAACATCATGGAGCCCTTAAGAGATGTAATATTTTTATGGATTGTTTGTATTTATGTGAGTTATTCCTTCCACTATGTTATCTCTTGTTTTTTAAACTAAAAAAAATAAAATTGTTTGGAAAACTTGGTGAAACTTTAGGTTAATTTCTTTTGGGTTCCCTGGCGGGGCATTACACAAACATTGTTAGCAAGTAGAAATATAGAGGAAGATTTCAAGAAGTTAGCCACAAAAGAATTAGATAAGAAATGTTTTATGAAAATCTTAACATTTTCATTTGCTAAAGCACAAGAACATATAGAAAACAAGATAGAAAATAATCAAAAGATATTGGATAGACTACAAAAGACTTTTCCTGCACCATTGCAATTAGAAGGAACAAACTTGGCAAAGAACTTTAAAAAAGCGATTGAAGAATTTGATTATAATTTCACTTCACTACTTGATTCAATGAAGTTGAAAGCTCCATAGGAATATGAAGCACAACAATTTCATAAGGTATGTGACAATACATCTAATGATCTACAAGTCATTAAGGATATTAGTATTAAGATTAGTTAGATGGAAACAACAATTATATGCAATTATATCCAATATCACAAAGGAATAAATCACACATAAATGAATAAAATACTCAAATATTTAACATGGTTCACCCAATCTATGGGCTATATCCACCAAACAATGAATCCAATACTATCATCTAGTAACTTAAACCTATTATAATTTTCAATCTCCCTTACAACTCAATATTGTTGCAAGAAGCTACATATTCACATTAGGATAAAATCCTAACCCTAAGCTAATATTAAAAGACTTTACATGGGCATACACACCAAGATGGTGTGCAAAAAAGTGGATGCCATGAAAGAAAATCAAAACTACACATAACGTGATCGTGTTATGTGTACTTTCCATCAAAATTTAAAATGGGGCTTGGCTTGTTAATGATCCAAGAAAATAACATTAAAGAATTGGATATTAGACATAATGTGATCATGCTATTTTTAATTAAAAACAATTGTGTTATTAAGAACTAGAAGCATTGCATCTAGTTCTCCATAGCCCCACCAGATTATGCAGAACCAAAAACTTAATGAGAGAGATTGAGAGTGAGATATGGAGAGTGGGGGGGGGGGGGGGGAGATACAAGGGAGGAGTGAGAGATAAAAGGGGATAGGGAATAGAGAGATGGGGGGATGATAGAACTCACATTTCTCTATGGATAATTCCATATTACTTGTCACTTCTCTATCTAAATTTTTTGTTTCTACATACATATGGACTAAAGACCTTATGTCACTACTTGATCTACTAGTATATGATGAGTATTCATCATCATCATCATTTGATATAGGATCACATGCATATCTTCTTTCCTTTGCTACTTCCCCCTTACTAGCTCTTAAGGTTCTTATTTGTAACTTCCATCATGGGTCTAAGAAGCTCTTCCCACTCTTTCCCATTAATTAGATGGGCTTTGTCTCTTAATCCTGAGTAATTTGTTAATAGTTTCATTCTTGGCAAAATTCATAACCATATTCTCTAGTTTTCTTCTTGATCATTAGAATATTTTTTCCTCAACTAAACATTTTGTAATTAGTTGATATAAAATCATAGTGTTCTCTTTGCCAATCCTTTAAGCTCGTGATTGAGCCTATAGATCCACAAAAGGGTTGAAATCTAGATCTGGTGGAAGAATACTATTAGATGCATTAAGTGTTCCCTAAGGGGTTGTAAGACCCCTTAAGGCACACTTGATGGCTGTAATGTGTCCTAAGGGTTCATACGGGGACATATGGAGTCAGTTAATGTTCCTTTCAAGAAATTCTAGGACCCCTTATGGCCCCTTTTGACATGTTATAGCCATTAAATGTGTCATAAGGGTTCTTACAACCCCTTAGGGCACACTTGATGAATCTAATACTATTCTTCCACTAGATCTAGACTTCAACCTTTTTGTGGATCTATGGGCTCAATCACATGTCTAAAGGATTGGCCAAGAGAAACTATGATTGTTTATCAACTAATGACAAAATGTTCAGCTAGGAGAAACTATTGTAGTAATCAAGAAGAAAATTGGATATGAAGAATCTAGTTATGAATTTTGTTAAGAATAAAACTATTAATGAACTACTCAAGATTAAGAGGTAAAGCCCAACTGGTTAATGGGAAAGAGTGGAAATAGATTCTTGGATTCGTGGCATAAGTTACAAATAAGGATCTGAAGAGCTAGGAAGGGAAAGTGATAAAGGAAAGAAGTAAGATATGCATGTAAGCCTAAGTTAGATGGTGATGATGATGATGAATATTGACCATCTACTAGTAGCTCAAGTAGTGATAGAAGGTCTTCAGTGCACATGTACTTAGAAACAAAAGTTTAAGTGATCTTAAGGGGTCCTAATGTCCCTTTTGGTACACTAGAACCACTCATGACCCCTTTTGACACATTACAGCCAACAAGTCTCTTAAAGCACTTATATTTTTCAATGGAGGAGATACACCCATTAGATCTGTAATAACTTATATCTAGGGAGAGAGATGAATGATAGGGGTAAGGAAGGAAAGAGAGAGAAAATGGGGGGTAGGGGTACAAGGAGGAGAGAGAGAGAGAGAGAGAGAGAGAGAAATAAAAAGTAATGTTATAATTTGGATATGAAGGATCACCCTACTTCACAAATCAAGAAGGAAAACATAATCTTAGATATCTCACCTTAATTTATATCACTAATTCTAAAGCTTTCTCCCAACTAGACCTCCTTGTCCTTTTATAGTACCTACTAGACTGTCATGGAAAACTTGTAATGAAGATGACACTTATGACTACTAGAATATCATGGAAAACTTGTGATGAAGATGGTACCTACAACTACCATATTGTCATGGAAAACTTGTGATGAAGATGACATTTGCAACAACTAGACTATCATGGAAAACTTGTCATGAAGATGAAACTTGTAACTACTAGAGTGTCATAGAAAACTTATAATGAAGATGACACCTCCAACTACTAGACTATCATGAAAAACTTATGATGAAGATGACATATGCAACTACTAGAGTGTCATGGAAAATTTGTAATGAAGATTACACCTCCAATTACTAGACTACCATGCAAATCTTGTGATGAAGATAACACCTCCAACTACTAGACTATCACAAAATATTGGTGATGAATATGGTACCTCTGACTACTAGGATGTCATGGAAAACTTGTGATGAAGATAACACCTCCAATTACTAGACTATCACAAAAAAAAGGGTGATGAAATATGACACCTTGTTAGATTCCAATGCTTCATTTCATGCTACACCTCATAGAGGTTATTTCATTGATTGTGTCCAAGGGGATTTTGGGCTTATTTATTTGGGGGATAATGAACCCTGTCAAATTTTTGGAAAGGGAAAAATTAAGATTAAGTTGCAAAATGGGAACCATTGGCTACTACATGAGGTAAGACATGTTCCAAGGCTGAGTAGGAATTTAATTTCAGCGAGGCAACTCGGTGATGAGGGTTGTGTAGTTACTTTTAATGATAAAAATTGGAAGGTTTCAAAAGGTTCCCTTGTAGTAGAAAAAGGTGTGAAAGTAGGCACCTTATATCTTTGTACAAGTCATATTGTTCCTTCTACTTTGATTGTTTTAGAGAAAAATGAATGTCCAGGAATAATTGTTGTAGTTGAGTAGGGAGAACAAATAGCTGCTATAGATTCTGATACAACACTGTGGCACAATAGACTTGGGCACATGAGTGAGAAAGGTATGAAAGTGCTTCATTCAAAGAAAGTTTTACTAGGTCTGAAATGTGTTAATATGGATTTCTGTGAAAGTTGTGTGTATGGAAAACAAAAGAGAGTGAGTTTTGTAAAGAATGGGAAGGAAAACAAAAAGGAGAAATTAGAGCTTGTGCATATAGATGTATGGGGACTAGCTCAGGTATCTTTCCTTAGAGGCTCTCATTATTATGTTACATTTATTGATGACGCAACTAGAAAAGTATGGGTTTATTTCCTTAGATAGAAATCTGATGTATTTCAAACTTTTAAGAAATGGAAATGTTTGGTTGAAAATGAGACTGGTAAGAAATTAAAATGTCTTAGATCTGATAATGGCGGTGAGTATTGCAGTCATGAATTTGAAGATTATTGCTCCACTAATGGTATTCATAGACAAAAAACTATTCCAAGGACTCCACAGGAAAATGGAGTGGTTGAACGCATGAATAGGACTATAATGGAGCGCGCAAGGAGCATGAGGTTGCATGCTAGGTTGCCCTTACACATGTGGGTGGAGGCTATCAATACTGCAATATATTTGATTAATATAGGTCCCTCTACTCCTTTGGGCTATGTTATTCTAGAGGAGGCATGGATTGGTAAGAAGGTGAGTTATTCTTTTCTCAAGACCTTCGATTGTGAAGCTTTTGCTCATATAGACTCTAAAAATAGAACCAAGCTAGAAGCTAAATCAAAGAAATGTGTCTTTGTTGGATATGGCATTAATGAATTTGGTTATAGGCTTTGGGATTTTGAAAATCATAAAATTGTTAGAAGTCGGGATGTCATATTCAATGAGAAAGTGTTGTACAAAGATCTGTTGCAGCAACATGAGAAGAAAGAAGATGATTATGTAGTGCTGGATGATACTCCACAAGCTGGTGTTCCAGCCATTCCTCATGATGTGCAACAACTGCAACAAAAAATACCACACACACTAGTGAAAGTTAGACGGTCAATGAGGCAAATTAGACCTCTACAAAGATTTTCTCCCTCTTTGTATTCTATTTTATTTACTGATGTTGGTGAACCTGAAAGTTATGATGAAGTTGTGCAGGTGGATACTAAGATTCAGTGGGAGTCTGTTATGAAAGATGAAATGGACTCTTTGCTAAAGAATAAGACATGGGATCTATGCAAGTTTCCTGCAGGTAAAAAGGCTTTACAGAATAAGTGGGTTTACAGGTTGAAAGAAGAGGAAGGAGGTAATAAAAGATTTAAGGCTAGGTTAGTTGTAAAAGGATTTGCACAGAAAAAGGGAATTGATTTTGATGAGAGATTTTCTCCTGTTGTTAAAATGACTTCTATCCATACTGTTTTAAGTCTTGTGGCTACTAAATATTTGCATTTAGAGCAATTGGATGTTAGAACAACCCTCCTTCATGGTGATTTGGATGAAGAAATATATATGGCTTAGCCACGAAGATTTGAGGTCAAAGGTAAGGAGAACTTAGTGTGCAAATTGAAGAAAAGTTTATATGGCTTGAAGCAAGCACCTCGGCAATGGTATCTGAAATTTGACAGGTTTATGCATGAGCATGGCTATAACAGGTGTCATTCAGATTATTGTGTTTATTTTAAGAGGTTGGATGATGATAGCTACATTATTTTATGTTTATATGTTGATGATATGCTTGTAGCTGGGTCTAACATGGATCATATTAAAGGGTTGAAATGCTAGTTAGCACATGTATTTGCTATGAAGGATTTGGGGGCATCAAAACAAATCCTTGGTATGAAGATTTGCAGAGATAGGAAGAAAAAAACTTTGACTCTATCTCAGGCTGATTATGTTGAGAAGGTGTTGCAATGTTTCGCTATGGAGAATGCTAAAGCTATCAGCACACCTTTACCTGGTCATTTGAAATTGACTAAAGAGATGTGTCCTAAGACACAGGAAGAGGAGGATAAGATGTCCAAGGTACCCTATGCTTCAGCTGTAGGAAGCTTGATGTATGCTATGGTATGCGCTAGGCCAGATATTGCCCATGCAGTGGGAGTCATTAGCAGGTATATGAGTCATCTAGGATTTGAGCATTGGAATGTTGTCAAGTGGATTCTCAGATATTTGAGAGGAACATCCAATAAGTGTTTACACTTTGGGGGCTCTACTACTGATTTACAGGGCTAGGTTGATTCAGATTTGGCAGGGGATATTGATACCAAGCGGAGTACTACAGGTTATGTCTTTACTATTGGTGGGGCAGCCGTGAGCTGGGTTTCTAGGTTACAGAAGATTAATGATCTATCCACTATAGAGGCAGAGTATGTTGCTACTACAGAGGCAGCCAAGGAGATGATATGGCTTTAGTTCTTCTTGGAAGAATTGGGACATCCTCATAAGGATAATTATTTGTTCATAGATAGTCAGAGTGCCATTCATCTTGCAAAGAATTTAATTATGCATTCTAAGACCAAACACATATAGTTGCGGTACTATTTCATTCAGTCAGTTTTGGAGGATGGATAGTTAAAGCTAGAGAAGATACATACCAATGACAATCCAGCAGATATGTTGACAAAGGTTGTAACAAGGGAGAAGCTGAACTCCTCTTCAGCCTCGGTTGGTCTTTTAGACTGAACATGAATAAAAGAACAGTAGAGTCTAGGTTGGTTTGATCCAGTGGGAGCCCCATGTGGTAGTAGTATTGCTATAGGATTAGTCTCCAAGTGGGAGATTGTTGTTTAGTGTGGAGCCTGATCAGTCCCCAAGTGGGAGATTGTTAGATTGTGGTGACTGAATAGGAAAATACTATACATACTTCATAATTAGTGGGGTAAAATTTTTTTTTGGGACTATTCATAGATTCGCCATTCGTAGATTCATCACTAAAGTTATGGCTAATTTATGGCTGACATGTTATAACCCTAAAGCGGTTTAATACTTGTATAAAAGGGCTTAGGGTTAGGGATTGTTTAATGTTGTGATGTGAAATTGGTTCTTGCGGCGGTATTGAGTTGTAAGGGATTACAGATTGTAATTAGGTTGTAATCACTAGATTGTAATAAGATTGGACTTGTTGTTTGGTGGACATAGCCCAGGGATTGGGTGAACCACGTTAAATCTTGGTGTCTTGCGTTCATTTCTGTGTGATCTATTATTTTATGTTATTGGTTATATTTGCATGTAGTTTTTATTTTTGTTTTTAGTTTATCCTAACACATCTTTGACTACTAGAATGTCATGGAAAACCTGTGATGAAGACGGAACTTGCAGCTACTAGACTATCATGGAAATTTTTATCTCTCTTGTTTCAAATTTATTTTTTGAGTGTACACATGCATACAAGTTGGTTGATGGGATTTTAATTCCCTCTCTGTTTATTAATTATGTCTTTATCGATTTCATTCATTCATACATAATTAGTTGTTATTTTTATCAACACACATGATTTTACTAGTGTGAACATAGAGAGAGAGAGAGAGAGAGAGAGAGAGAGAGAGAGAGAGAGAGAGAGAGAGAGAGAGAGAGAGAGAGAGAGAGAGAGAGAGAGAGAGAGAGAGAGATCTCCATAATTATATCCATACATTCACTAGAGCACTTATCAACATGTTTCATTGTTTCAAGATCTACACTAAATTGGCTATCAATGTCGACCATCAATTTTTCTTTCATATGAGAAAGAACTCCAATAAGTTATTTGGCCATTCAAGAAGAATATTGTTGTTGGCTTCCTTATTTGTCATGGTAATGCACCCTTGGATCAACTCTAGGCCCTTCTTCCTCCTATTCTTGACATGCACACAAAAACCCATCACCGAATTTTCCTACATGATAAAAATCAAAGAAAAAGTTGACTAAAATGAATCGACATACCTCAGAGCTTTCACAAGAAGTCTCTATAATTTCTCCACAAGATGATTTATCTTCTCATTCAACCACAAGAATCTCTCTCATACATCCTAACCTTACATTTTATTATTGAATTGCAATTAGGTGTGCCCATTCCAAGATCCATAGTTTGAGTTCCAAAAGGTAAACTTTCCTTAATAGAATAGGCATTTGAATATCTGTATAAAACCCAATGTGTATTGTCCCTCTACCACACTCCTTTTGTGGTGGGCTTTGGGAAATCTTTGATAATATACATGTTTTCCTTATAGTATTTTTTTTTTATTACTCTCACAATATTCAGAACAAGATGATGAAGCAATAGAAAAATGTGACAATTCCAATATGTCCCATGCATGGCTGATTCAAAGCATACAACTTAGGATTTAGAATTTTTTTATAGTGCCCTTGCTGATCCAATCATTTATTTGATTGAATCAATCCATTTTTGGGTATTTGTTTCTTTAACTAGGCCTAATTATGCTTATTAGGCCTTTGAGCAATTGAATTTACTTTTACATAGACATAAATCAATTGCATTATTGCTAGTATAGTTTTACTAAACATAACACACTTTTTTTATGTTGTAATATCTCCACTAACTAGGACAAGAATACCTGCAAAAAAATGTTATAATTTATACAATAACAAATTTATCTTCACTATTCTATCCTTTATTTTAACCCGAACCTTAAAGACATCTTCACATCAGGATCAATAACCCTCTTAAGGACCCTTAGATCCCCAATTAGTTCTCCGTCTTCTATGAAGTTCTCCCTTTTAAGGTCCTTCCTGGAAGAGACATTCTCTATGCAGGGCCCTTGACACATACTTATATGTTAACTTCAATAGAATATTTTAGCCTTATAACTATGTTAAGATCACTCTCTTCATGATGATACTATATTGATCTTAAGATAATAAGATCACTCTCTTCCCAAAGAACATTCTTGGTCTTAATAAATAATTATTTTCCCTAATACAATATATTTATACATATATCTTGTATTTAAGTAAAAATATTCTTGTCTTTATTATAAAAATATTCATACTTTAAATATAATATCCTCCCTTAATAAATTCTTCACAAATAAACATTCATACATTCCTTGGTAACCGATAGTGGTTTGTACATCCAATGTGTTTGTGCCATGTTGATTGGTGTGACGCAATCTTCTCTGGTCTCTATTCTTGATTCTTTGCTATCAATGTTTAACTCCTCCTCACCAAATGACTTGAAAGCAAGTGAATAAGATATTCCCTTCTTTCTAATATCCACATCCATTATTACTATTCCTTGGGTCCCACCAACATTCATTTAGAGGGTGTTATTACGCCCATTCACTTTCAATAATTGTTATCATTGTTTTTGAATTAAAATTAGCCAAAAACTAGGGGGCTGGCCCATTAAAAAATCAAACTAGTGATCCACCAATAGATTACCACCATCCAAAATTACCCCCTACCACTTAAAACACAAAAACATAGTTTGAGATCTTAACTAAAAGAGCTTCAATAGGCATAACATAAATACTACCTGTACTAGAACTAAAAAAGCTAAGGAAATATAAAAATAAATGCATAACCACCTTAAACCTAGTCAAGTTCAACAACTAGCAGAAAAACAACATAAAAAACCAAATAGAGAGAGCCCTTAAGGCTTCTTGGCCTCCTTCCTCCCCAGGAGGATATTAGCCCAATCTTCCACAAGGAAGTCAAATAGCATTTTGGACTCCTCCTTTGTCAGATCACCCTCCTAGTCTTTAAGTAGGTGTAGCATGGTTACAACTACATGTGTCACCTTCATAGTAAATTTTTTCAAGAGGTGCATTCTTTCTTCCAAAGCATGGATTCTTTCCCACACATCATTGCCAGTTGTCTTCTTGATCTCCACGGTGATCTCCTACCTGTCGCAAAGATATTTGTTCGCCTGTGCCTTACTAACATCTTGCACAATCAGGGGGTTGGCATTATCCTTGGAAGAAGCCCTAATAGGAGAGGATATCATTATAGGGGAGGGCACTCTGTCCACAATTTTTGGGAACTAGTTCCGAGTTAAGTCCACACACCCCAACCCAATGATGGCTGAAACATGTGTCATCTCCTTCTTCTCCCTAATCCCACCTCCCAAGCTAGACCGTGAGGAATTTGAAACCTCCACTTCCTCCTCCTCCATGTTCCTCTCACCAAAACTTGAAGCCTTTTCTTTCATCCTTTGTTTAGGATGACCCATGTCCTTTGAATCTGACTCCTCCTCTTGTGAGGCCCCAAATCTTAGCTTCTTTTTAGCATTGGATTTCATAATCCTCCTCGACCTCCTCCTAACACCTCTACCCTTGTCCTTTGAATCCTCTGATTCCTTCTCTTTCCCTTTATCAAATATTCCTTTTTTACCTGAGGGGGTGGGCTTCAACTCAACCGGGGACCCACTAGGCAAAGGGTATGGGGTAGGGGCTTTGGGACCTATGATCCTAAGGGGGACCTGTTGGGGTCAGGGGTTGGGATGGGTAGGAATATCAATCTCAACAATCCTAGGGGGGACCAAAGCTAGGTGAAATTTATACAACTCGAACATCAACCCTTGATGCAAAATGGTAAATTAACACCCTTCCTCATTTTTCTTTAACATCAGTAACTATATCCACTAAATCATGCAACAGAAAGAATGAAATGGAAATAAAGTCATGGTGGTGAAAATGGCTTAGGAGAGAGAAGTGATAGTAATAATAGACAACATACCTCCCTCCTAGAGTTAGGTACTTCATCAACATTAGATAGACCTCATTCCATGGCTTAGGGAGCTTCTCCCACATAAATCCTCCTCTGTGTCAAATAGGTTCCTCCCCTTCGAAGAAGAAGCACTGTAGACTCGCTTCATCAGCCACCCTTGTCACTTTTTGTCATTTCCTTCCCCTCATAGCTAGACCTATCACTAGAGAGATGACTTCCTTAGAGATATGAAACAAGATGCCATTAATCATAACTCTTCAGTCCTCCCAAGAATTGACAAACTGCAGGGAACAATTTTCATCGTACCCATTTAATGCCTCCATAAACTAGATGAAACCACCTTCCTTCATCATGTACCACACTAGCAACTTCCTAGCATTCTCCTCTATCATGGAAGGCTCAATTCACAAAAGATCCCCACCCATCTCTATAATTTTCCCTTAAAATCTCTTCTCCTTCCAAACCTAGAGGCTATTACTAAGAATGAAGTCACACTTGGGAAAAACAATAATAGCCCTTAAGCAGACATAAAGGCCTTTATTGTTAATAATGGCAGAATCCGTTCTATACATTAATGTCACGTGTCAACCACCTCTATCTCTCCTCCAATCTTTTCCATCATTCTCAATACTCTCAAACCATTTAAATTTCAAAAATTTTCTCATTTCAGCATATGAGAACATGCATAAAAAAATCATTAAAAAACTTTTCATCTCAAACTTCAAAATCCTTTCTTTTTTGGGCCATGCAAATTTATTATCACAAGTACCTTTTCCACCACTCCTTCCCATTTGTCCATCATCATTTTGTTCTATCTACCTACTTAGCAACAGGTCACAAAAATTAAAAATTAATCCTCCAAATAGGATTCATCATGCTTGATCTATTTATTCACTAAATCTATTACCAAATTTGGCAAGTATTAAATTCCCTCCAACATCTTAGTCCCTTCAAATTTAGGCCTAAAGCCACCATTCCATCAACCAACCTATTTCCCTCCCAAAAAATATGATTCAAATCAATTTTTTTTTAAATAACTAATAAGTGTCTAATGTCTTCTACCACACGTTTAATAGCCCACCCTTCTTTCATGATGTCTTTAATAGTCTCTATAGCAATTTTTGAATGACCTTCAATCTCCACATTTATCCATCCCACACTTATTACCAAATTTAGACCCCAATAAAGAGCCATTGCTTCCGCTATATTGTTGGACACTATCCCCAATTGTCCAACATATGCCAATATCATCCTACCCTTGCTATCTCTTACTATACCTCCTCCCGCTGAACCCTCCTTTCTGGCAGCACCATCAAAATTGAGCTTAATCCAATTTTTCGGTGAGGATTTCCATCATTTCCTTTTCCTTGTCAATAGATTGGAATTATTAGTCTCCATTATCCCCTCCTCCAAACTGTATCCCTTGACAATTCTAATATCCAGCTGATTAGGGGGGAACACCGGTTTTCTCCACTTATTGCATCTCATATTCTTGGCCATAAGTTTGTAAATCTTGTCCACAACAACCTCCTCACTTCTTTCTTCATTCTTGAACACCTTATTATTTCTCTCCTTCCAAATACCTGAGCAAACATGGGGGGAAATAACCTTCCACATATTGACAAGGAGGGGGTGGGTAAAAGGACCTTGCCGACTTACCACAAATTGCTCAAATCCCTTATTAAACACCCAAGTCACCTCTAACTTTTGTAATATCCTCCCCCAAACATTAGAAGCATAATTACAATGAAGGAATAAATGGGTAATATTCTCCTTCACTTTCTTACACAAATAACATCTATTGGATAATTGAAAACCCCTTTTCATAAGATTATCAATAGTGAGTATTTTCCCATGAATGGTGGTCCACTAGAAAATATAATTAATCTTTGGGATTAAATGATTAAACCATATGTTCCCCTAGTAATTAGGTTCCAAGGTTTCTCAAACATTAATCTATAGTCAAATTTAATAGAGAATTTCCTCGTTGAAGTGGCCTTCCAAATGAACGCATCATTCTGATCCATTCCTTGGATTTTGTACCCTTCAAGCAAACCATTTAGCTCTTCAATCAGCTCCCCTCCATCTAATGCATTCTGTTGGAACTCAACCTTTTTTCACTTCCTCCCCAGGCCAATAAAATCTGCCACCTTACTCCCCTTTTGCTCTTGGAGGTGATCCCGAAGGGATCCAAATTTTGTTCTTGTTAAAGGTTTATTAGTAATCCATGGATCCTCCCAAAAATTAATTTTATTACCATTACCTACTAGCCACCCTACAACTTATTTCAAGAGAGTTCTATTTTTCACAATATTTCCTCAAATCTTAGATCTCATAGGGAGATCATTTCTCCAGGTGCACTGAGAGAATTTTAGATTCCCCATGTACTTGGCTTTCAGAATTTTGCACCAATTGGCTTCCTCCTTCATCAGGATCCACCCCACCTTGGTGAGAAGCACATTATTCAAATCAGACATCTTTCTAACTCCCAAGTCTCCTCTACTTTTAGGTTTGCAAATTGTATCCTAGTTCACCAAGCTTAACCTATTATTCTCACTTCCTCCTTACCAAAGGAAGTTATATTGTATTTTCTCCAATTTATCCACCATACACTGAGTAATTTTGAACAATGATAGGAAATACACAGGTAAACCCTGAAGGGATGAAATCAGAAGTTGAAGCTTACCCGCACTACTTAGAGTTTTACCTTTCCACCCAATCAACTTCTTTTCCATTTTCTCTAGGATGGTATTCCAAAAGTTGTTACTTATATCTTTCACTGTCAAAGGGAGGCCCAGATATGTGTGAGGTAACACAACAATATTACACCCCAAAATATTTATGATCCTTCATTGGATATCAGGAGGAATGTTGAAGAAGGACACCTTACTTTTATCTAGATTAATTTTTTGTCCCGCATTGATCGCATAAACCTCCAAGGCAAACTTCCAAGCTCTAGCTTTGCTCACAGAGGATTCCCCACTTAGGAAGGTGTCATCCACAAACTATTGGATCACCTTTGGAAGAAGCATGGATCCAGTCTTAATACCTTTAATCACCCTTCCTTCCATCTTTCTCAAGAATGCCCTTCTGAGTACTTCAACAACCATGATAAATAAGTAGGGGGAGATAGGGTCACCCTATCTTAGTCCCCTCTCCCCACCAAATTTCCCCCAAGTCAAACCATTCACCATTACCGAGTAATTAATAGTTTCAACCATCGATTTTACCATTCTTATAATCTTTTGACTAAAACCAATTTTAACCATAACTTCATATAAAAAAGCCCAATTGATCCTATCATAAGCTTTAGAGATGTCAAGTGTCAAAGCCATACCTAGATTACCACTCTTCTCCATAAAGTGAAGCACCTCATGAATGGTTATGGCTAAATCAAGGAATTGGCATCCTAAGACAAACCCATGCTGGGTTTTCCCTATAAATTTATGAAGCAATGATTTTAACCTATTCACCATAATTTTAGAGAAATTCTTGTTCAACCTTAAATCAGAGAGGGCCCCTGAGTCTTTGACCTTCAGGATTAGGGCAATAAACATATTATTAAGTTGCTTGAGAAGCTTCCCTATTATGAAAAAGTCATGAGCAGCCCAAAGTAGATCCAATTTAACCATGTCCCAGAAGTGCTGGAAGAAGCTAGGGGAAAACCATCAGGGCCTAGGGATTTCTGGTCTTTCATAGAGAAGACAGCTCTGCGAACTTCCTCCTTAGTGACCATCTATGTTAGTTCCTCATTCTCTTCCACTGAGATCACAGTGGGAATGGAATTAATTAGCCATCATCTATCCTCCTCCTTGCTATTTCTTTGTTCCTTCAAATAAGAATTCTTGAAGCAAGTAGTCACCTAATTGCCTATTTCTTCAGTTTTAGTGAGCTTCACATTGTTATCATCTTTGACATTGTCATTCGTGTTTCTCCTTTTATGGATCAATGTCAATCTATGAAAAAAAGTAGTATTTCTATCACCCACCTTAAGCCATAACACCCTGGATCTTTGCTTCCATAATGTCTCCTCTCTGATCATCATTTCCTTCTAGACCTTTCTACAGTTGTCCTTCTCTTGAATAATATCTTCCAAGGCTAGGCCTTCCCCCATTGCTTTCTAGAGCTCCTCTAACTTTTCTTCCACCTCCCCCAGTCTTAAAGATATCTCCAAAAAATGTTTTCTACTAGGGGCACACATTCCCTCTAACATTCTCCAGTTTAGCAAAAAGTTTGTACATAGCAGTTCCTTCCACACTAATCCCCCACCACTCCACCACCCTAGTACTAAAATTAGGATGAGATTGCCACATAATTTCATATCTAAATGGTCTTGGGTCCCTTGGGACTCTTCCTTCCAATTAAAAAAGATGGGAGCGTGATCTGAGACCATCCTACATAATCCCATGAGAGAGGAGGTTAGACCCTCCCAACCAGCCAAAACCAAAAGTCTATCTAGTTTGACTTGGATAAGGTCAACTCCCTTCCTATTGTTTGACTAGGTGAACTTCACTCTACACATCTCCATAACCATTAAGTCACTTTTATTAATGAATTCAGCCAAATCCTTCATATTGTCATTAAAATCCACCATTCCTACAACCTTCTCCAAGGGGTACAAAGGTGAGTTAAAATCTCCCATAGAAAAGGTATTCTTGTTACAAGAGAAAAAGATAGACAACTCCTCCCAAAGACAACTTCTTCCTTGTCTAGTATTAGGAGCATACACATTGACAATATTTCATATCTTATCATCTATCTTAAGTTTCAGTAATTAGATAGTTTCTAGAATAGTGTATAAAACTTCCTTTACCAACACTTGGGTTCTAGAAAGTAGACACACCTCCTGACGCACCCTCGACTTCACTATAACAAAAATTAGCACTTGACCATACATAACTATCAATAAATTGCAAATTAGACATAGTCATTTTAACTTCCTAGATCAGAAGAATATCAATTTTTAGGTTAGACAATTGTTGCTTGAGAGAAAACTATTTTTGAGGGCTATTCAACCCCTCATATTCCAAGATAGAATGATCATTGTCTACTCTTTTTCAAGGACTTCAAGGTAGGTTGCCTGCCACTAGCCACCTCCCTTGCCATCCGCTTTGTTCTTCTACTCTATTTCCCAAATTTCCCTACATCCATCTTTAACTCTATCAATACCTCAGATTTCTTTAATACTCTTGTCTGCCTTCTTTGGGTTTGCCATTTCCCTTTGACATCTTCCAATGAGGCCAATTTTTCCACCCTCTTAGGAATTGGGGGAACATCTTCACTCTACCAAAGTACTCTAGCTACCTCCCCCTCTGAGTCTTTCTCTTTTCCTCTCTCCAAAGCATTACCTATGTCCTTATCCCCAAATACCTCCTCAATCACCATGTTTCTGGAAAGGGTATTGAGGAGATCTTCAATGCTTTATAGAAAGGTAAGGTCTCCTCTTCATAAAAAAATTCACCTTACTCTAACCCCCCTGAAGGCCTATCTAGTTCACAGGTCTTCTTAAAAGCTTTTGCCATACTTGTCTCCCCCTCACCTTGGTGTGTCACTTTCTCTTCTATCCTATCACTCTCCACCTCTCCTTGGTGGGTAACTACCTTCTCTTCTAGCTCCTTCCTAGGTGGAATAGTCTTCACCTTCCCTTCCAGCTCTCCTTCCCCTTTATCCAGTGACATAACTCCCTCTTCTCCCATATCCAAAGGAACAAGCACAACTTCCTTCTCCCTTGCTGACTCCCCCTCCACCGACTTATTATTCTTTTTACAATCAATAATCAAGTGCCCAAATGATGAGCATTTATGGCAAAACAACCCCATATTTTCATAGATGATGGGTTGCACTTTTTTACCCCACTTCAAGCTCAGAATAATGGACTCAGGTAAGGAAGTACCCACAACAACATTCACACTGAATCTTGCAAACACTAGCCTAGATCTCTGTAGGGTAACCATGTCTACTGCAACAAAATTTCCAAAGGATTTCCCAATAGATTTTGGGATCCTCTCATCCCAAAACTCTAGGGGGAGTCTCGAAAGCCTAACCCAAACTAGAGCCATCCTGTTTAGTTCTTTCACTGGATCTAGCACAGGGTGTCACTTAGCCACCGTTAGACTATGCTTTCCATAGGACCAAGACCCCACCATTACCATTGTCATCTCTTCAGCAGCCATGAATTTAAAGTAGAAAAAAACCCCCAACATTGCCAAAATTGTCATGCTCCCCTTTAACTTCCGTCTCTAGCTTAGCCTCCTCTTGACCATCTCAATCAATGGGTTAAAGGCTACAAACCTACCAATCAAGGAAAGTTTTAGGTTGGCAGGCACACTCTCAACCAGGTTGTCCGAGACAACAATTTCCACTCCCTCCTCACCACTAATCACCTTGGGATCTTCCAGTGGGACATTAGTCATCTTCTCTCCAAGGACCACATCCTTCCATCCAAAAGCCATGATAGGACTCGTTTTATCCTCCTAACACACAACTGATGCCACAATTGATTCCACTGACACCCCACCATTAGGATGATCAATATCAATACTCCCCTAGGTTACCCTAGATGAGGTCAAAAAAAGTGATAGGTTTAGGTAGAATTCTAGGACCTAGCCTAGCCCTTGGGGGCCATTCCCACTCATCTAAATTCAAAATGCCAAAGGATTTAGAAATGGGTGAAACAGTTGCATAGAAAAAAACTTGCACAAATTCTTGTTATCATTGTTAACATGGGAGGCTTTCTCCAATAGGATAAAATTTCATTGCAAACTTTTTGGCATTTTAGAAAAATTTGATGGTTGTTTGCATATTCGATTGATCTATAATAATTTATATGAGTTGGAACCATGTGGCCTCATTGATTCTTTATTCAAAAAATGGAATCAAATTTTTTTATTAATGAATATTAGAAAATCCTCTAGGGCTCATCAGCTCTGGTGTGCGTTACTATATAGCACTTTGGATGCATTACTTTATACATTTAATTATATTGTAGCTGGAAAATATCCACCATTTGATGTCAATCTTCTTATGTGGAATGCAAACAACAAATATTTTAAATTAGCATTTTTGAACTTTAGATATCCTTCTTTCAAAACGTTACACTTGCATTTAAGTCTTCTATTATAATAGAGAATATGAAATGGACATGATTATTCCATTACAACAATGAACAAATCTAACTTTTTAGTATAAAGTTCATATTCTCATAACATTTGATACATGCTAGGTTCGATACTTTTGCAATTCATAGGCAAAAATCACAACACTTTTAAGCTTTTTTTTTTTCAGTTTAGTTCATTTTAATTTTAATTTTTTCAAAGTCTATTCTACTGTAAGTAATTTTATTTCAATTTCTTCAAATCTTATATTGTAGTTTGTAGCCGAGCTGGTATTAATCATCATAGCACGCAGGAGAAGTTTGTAGGAAACAAGAGGAGATTGCATATAAAGGTGTGCTTTACATGTTTCCATTCTTAGCAAAATAAATTTATTTTGCTGGGTAGCTACCATCACCATATGATTCTAATCAAACATTTTTTAAATCTATCTTCCATGCATAGAATACACAGATAGAAATGGCATCTGTTTGTTTTTATTTACATGCATGGATATCAATTTGAGATTATTATTCTATATCTAGTGTATTTGGTGAAAAGTATCATCACTGTATTCAATAAAATTAGAAGAATGTGGTTATGAATTTGTTTTTGAGAATATTGATGACATCTTAGGTGTAATCTCTTTTATTTCAGGCTCTCTCACCCAATATTGTTTGGACATTTCAGCATCCAATTATGGATAGAAAGAAGAATTGATCTTGCCGTAGATGCACATATCACATTTTTTTGAAACATTCTTAAAATGTTTTCCGTAGATGCACATATCACATTTTTTTGAAATATTCTTAAAATGTTTCAGAGAACTATCTCTCCTAGACCTTTGAATCATTGCATTCTATCAAATGATGTGATAGGCGCCCTGGAAATGCCCAAGAACTAAACCAACTGCTAAAATAATAATAGTTCTCAAAATGATAAAATCAATTACATAGCAATGTATTCCAAAGGCCAAACCCTAAGGGAATGACGTCTAGAATGTTACAAGAGAGGATGGACGTCCTCTAATGCCAAGACTAAATCTCTAACTCCACCTCCAAGCTTTTATCAAATGCAATTCACAATCATTCGATGCTCAACAATGACTCTCCCACCTCTATTTATATTTTTCCTACACCCTTCTAAAAAGAAATAAAATATTAATTAATTGCAAGTACTAGAAGTTTCCCCTTCCAATAATTAATGCACTCTCTAGAAACTCCTCTCTTGCAATACAATAATTAATTGTGCTTCTAGAAAATTAAATTACCAGAGGCTTCCCCCTTTCCAATAATTAATACACACTCTAAAAGCTTCTCCCTAATACAATAATTAATTAAATTAATTAAATATAAAGTCACCTTCTAATTTTTAATTTATTGAATGACTTTATAAGAAATTAATTTAACTGCTAAAGTAGGGACATTATAAATCACATCTCTATGACATAGATTGTCAAAAGAAAATTGAAAATAACTATGAGCTACGCAAGCCAAATTTTAGTTGTTTAGTCTTTACTCATGCCATATTTCCTTACTTCTACTGACCCTTGACATTTTCTTTTTGTTTTGTATTATTCTTTGATCCTTCACAAATTATATAATTAGATTATTGTGTATCATGTGGCTTGAGTCTTTATTCAATGGTGATAATTAGACATAAATTATTGTTTAAATCCATATCTAAACCCATTCCCAAAAGCAGGAATTTGTAAAAAAACAATACACACAGTTTTAACATGAAACTTAGATTAGATATGAAGACTACAAGATTTAATGAAATATTAATGATTATATTAGATTTAATTATTAAAAATATACTAAAAATTTACATATTTATAAATATGAAGAATTCTTATTTCTAAAAAACAGTTAATTTCTTAAAAAATTTAAAATTTAGTAAGAATATAGTGAAAAAGTAAATACAAACGTTTTAATTTTTTAATTATGATTAAAGATATTTTTAAAGTAATATAAAGAATTTTAAAAAAATTTATAACTAGAATATTAGAAAAGTATTTTTAGTAACAAAATTGAATATTTTGTAAATAGGTTTTTCATATATTAAAAATAATAAGTATTATAAAAATAATAAGTATTGATTTTTGAATTTTTGAATTATATAAAAAAGTTTGAAATAATTAAATTTAGAAAAATTAAAATTTTTAAATAATTATTAAACTTTTATAAGTTTTCTAGTTGATAGACTTTAAATAAATAATTTGAATTGTTTATTTTATTTATTTAAATAAAAATTATTTATACATATAAATTTTATTAATTTAATATAGATTTTCTTAGAAGTTATATTATTATTTTTTGATGACAATTATTCATATGATTTGTGAATTTCACAAAGTTAAGTAGTTTTGTTGTAATTTTTATAAATTTATAAGTTTTTAAAATAATTGTTATTACACTTGTATAAGTTTCTTCAATTTGCGAACTTTTAGAAAGATAAGTTTCGATTTTTTAAAATTTATTTTTGAAGAAGTTGGAGATTTTAAGAGGTGATCTATAAAAATAGAAAATGACAATCTAGATGGTAGTAAAAATGTTACAAATACTTAATTAATTTTAGAAATATTAGATTTATTTCTTATTTTAATAATTTTCCTTTTATTTTAAATTTATTTTTGAAGAATTGTTGGAGATTTTAAGAGGCAATCTATAAAAAAATAGAAAATGACATTCTAGATGATAGTAAAAAGGTTGCAAATACTTAATTAATTTTTAAAATATTAGATTTATTTCATATTTTAATAATTTTCCTTTTAGATTTAATTTATTGATTTAATATAATATATTTATGGTTTACATTACTTCTTAAATATGAAAGGTTTATATTTGAACATTATTTATTTAAATCATTTTTATATGAATTGTATTTCATATCTTTTAATCAATAATTTGGAATGGTATTTTTTTTAATCATATATAAGATTTAAAAAAATTAATTATATATTTTTTATTTATAATTTTTTTGGAGGGTATATAGTTACTTTTAGTAAAATAAGGATGATGTAATTTGACATTGCTTGAGCTAAGAATGTGTGAATAATATGATTTGCTTTAATAAAAATTAAATATTTTGTGTTATTTATACAATTATTTTCTATGTTTTGCAAACATAAATTTCTACTAGTAATTTTTTGTCTTTTTTGATAAATCTCATTGTGTTTAATGTTTCTTAATATTTTATTATTTTGTTTATGTTATGATGATGTAGGCATGGACTCTACCAATGATTCATGTGATCAACTAAATGTTGCAAGAAATAAAGTTGTTGCAAAAAATATTCCTATTGCAGCATTACATCCTTATAGGAGTGTATGGACAATCAAGGCTAGAGTTACTACAAAGACTCATCTTCGTTAATTAAATAATGCAAAAGGAGATGGAAAAGTTTTTAGTTTTGATTTGGTTGATTTTGATGGTGGGGAATAAGAGTTACATGTTTCAATGTTATTGTAGATAAATTTTATGAATTCATAGAGATTGAGAAATTGTTTACAATCTCAAAAGGGAGTCTTAAACTGGCAGAATTTTTTTTTAACCGTTTGAATAATGATTTGAAAATTCTACTACAAAGTAATTCCATAATTGAATTGTGTTTGGAGGAAGACAATTTTATGCCTAAACAAAATTTCAATTTTATATCAATAAGTGAAGTTGATGCCATGGAAAACAATTCTATAGTTGATATCATTGGTGTTGTTTTAGTAGTTGATCCATCAAATTTTATATTAAAAAAGAATGCCACATAAACTCAAAAAAGAACTCTTCAATTGAAAGACAGGTCAGGTTTCATAGTAGAGTTCACTATGTGGGATGCCTTTTGCAATAAGGAAGGCCAACAACTCCAAAACCTATGTGACTTAGAAAGTTTTCCTATTCTTGCTATAAAGGTTGGATGTGTTAGTGATTTTGGAGGAAAATCTATAGGGACAATTAGCACAACTCAACTTTTTATATATCTAGATCTTCTAGAGGCACATCAATTGAAATCATGGTTTGATACAGAAGGGAAAGTTCTTGCTTCCCCTTCTATTAGAAAGACAATATCATCATTTGGAAAAGCTAAAATGATAAAAACTATGGCACAAGTTAATGATTGGGGACTTGGTCAATCTAATGCAATTGTTGGGGTGTGATTAAAGCTACCCTATGTTTTATGAAGGTGGAAATTTTTTATTATACAACTTGCCCCTTAAAATTTGAAGATAGATAATGCAAAAAGAAGGTGAACACTGACAGAAATGGTAATTGGTATTGTCAAAGATGTGATAAGAGTTTTTCTGAATGTGATTACATATACATGTTTCAATGTATAGTGCACAATCACACAACAGTCACTTGGGTTACTATTTTTGGGAAAGCGACAGAAGAGATTATGGGTGTTACAGCAAGGGAATTAAAAATATTCAAGGATGAAGAACAAGATGATGTCAAACTAGGATATCTTATACGGAAGGTAATTTTCAATAAATTCATATTTAAAGTTACCATTAAAGAAGAGACTGATAATGATGAACAAAGGGTTGAGTGTACTCTTATAAAAGTTGAGAACATTGACTATGCATCAAAAAGCAAAGTATTATTAGATTCAATTGTTTAGATCTAGGTTCTACTCTATTTATTTCCTTCTAGCTAAAAATATTTTTAAATGTTTCAAATAATTTATACTTGGATATGTGCAAGTTAGCACATCCAAATTTTGAGTAATTGGTCCTTCATATTGTTCAAAAATATTATATACATGCATTTGATATATATTATATATATGCATTTGTGAAATCTTATTTTTCTTTATTTGCAGCCTTCTAACTTTCTTAATACATAATTTGATGAACTATTTATATTTGTGAACTTAAGATATCTTGAAATTAGATATCTCTCCACTTAATTTACAAAAAAAAAAATTAATTAAAATTTTAGGTATGCTAGTTTTTATGTTTGTCAACTTGACTTCCCTTTGATTTATTATTAAGGCTCCACCTTATGTTTATTGGTGTATATTTGCATTTAATTGTTTTTTTCTATAATATGATATCTATGGCCCACATTTATTATTGGTTCACATAATTTTATGAGGTTCAATTATCTTTGGGTGGATATACAATAAATTCCATAGTTAAAAATAAAGTATGATTAATGTGGCTTATATCATTCCACAACTAACCAATATTATTCGTTAGTAGTATTTTCTCTTTGTCAATTTATCTTTCCTTGGTGGCTCAAGAAACTCGTTAGTGTAAGGACAACTTAGTCTTTACCATTAGTTCTTTTAGTTAATAGATTAAATACATATATTTATATTTAGGATAATACAAATATTGAATATATTTATATTAATTCTGTGCTAGTATAGGGTTATGACATATGTCTAGTATGACAGTTTACTCTTATGAAGCATAATGCGATTATATTTTGTTAATAAAAAATTGTGATTGTGTTTAGGCTTGGTCATAGGTTTGTTAAACTACCCATAAGATTGGGTTGATGTTTTCTCTCCATTTTTGTTGCTTTAGACATTTTTTTCATCTTCTGCAAACAATTCTCGTCTTTGACTATATCAAGTTTGCAAATGGCGAAGTGGGTATCTCTAAAATTATCACCATAACCTCACACATTTTCTTAGCTAATTTATAACCATATTGTTTTTTTAGTTTTTGGACAAGATTAGCATTGTGAAATTAATTTTTCTATATCAGTGTCTTGACAATCATCTCAAACATACGTCTACCATTTTTTAATAACTTTTGATCTACTTAACCAAATGGAAAATAAATTATATATTATTATTCTACACTTGATTCTATACACTTTTTTGAAAAAGTGTTGATTTCTTATTATTTTGATGCAAGTTATGCCCAGTGCACAAAGAGGTACTAAAATTTGAAGATTGAGTCAAAAAATCATTAAAAAAACTACTCGTTATAAAATTATGGAAAAATACACAATCTCTAGATCTCATTCTTACCTATCATCCTACCAAATGGTTTTTCAAAATACTAAACATAACTATATGTTTTGTGGAGCACATAAAAATAACTATGTTATGTTTTTGAACAAAAATAGGAACAATTTTTTGCGTGTGTGGGGTTTGACCCTCTTAATATTTTCCATTTTTTAAAAAACCTTAGTATTTTAGAAAATAGATTCATAATACTACATTTTTTTGTTTTACACATTTTCTCATTTTGAGTGCATGACCCTCGAATGGATCTTCTAAGATTACATTTACCTGATTTCAAGAAAAAGCGGTACACTTATACCCCCCTTTTTGCACATCATCTTGCTACAAACACCCATGTCAAGTTAACAAGTTAATCCTAAACATACTTGACAAGTCAACCTTGGGAAATGGTTTACGAGTTAACCCACCCCCCAACAAACAAGAAAAAAAGAAATTAAAAAATAATAATAATAATAAAAATAAATAAATAAATATAAAAATCAAGGTGATGCCTAGAACCCCATGACTTATGAAAAGTGTTTAGTACTTTCTTAATAAGTCACTACAAACCAAAAAATGAGAGGATGTATAGTTTAAGAAAAGAAGATATATATTGAATGCACAAGAGCTCATCATTATGTAGGAGATGTCACCAAATGCATAAAAGTGAATGAGGCTAAATTAGAACAAATTGTTGGAGAATTGGAGCAATATGATCTGAGCACTATTGAAGTTGATAAGAGAGTAAGAAAATAGATGAGAGCATGAGAGAAATCAGGTAATAACTAGATTCAATCTATTTAGAGACCACTTGACTCCAAAAATAGACACATTACAAAAGCAATTGATCACTTTTCTTGAGGCCAAGAAATCATATTAGAAGTTCATCCCAATGAACTTGAATGGACTCAAAGTTGTTGCCTATGGAATGTGTGTAATGGTATAAGTAGCTAGGTTTTTGAAGAAGACATGGGATGTCAAATATGAGACATTGAAGAAAAATTTCTTAGATTGTACCATATTTTTGGCTTAGAGGGTTGTTTGGGAACAAAATTTTGACATGTATATATCAATTTTGACTCACATTTGTCATTGGTATCAAAGGGAGAGTGTGGCAATAAAAAATATAAGGAAATTGTATAAGCCTAAGGGAGCAACAATTATATATAGAGGGATATTATAAATATAATATGCAAGTATAATCAAAGTAGGAATTTAGAGTATAGAGCATGGTATATAGGTGCTATATGATCCACACTTTTGAATGACACAAGTTTTTAAAGTTTATGAAGAAATTTTTCTATTACTTAGCCAAATTTTCACAATGTTACCATCAATGCCATAGGGAGAGATTGTTGAAAAGATGCCTAAAGTAAGTTCATAGATATTGTCATTAGTGGAAACATTATACTCAAGTAAGACAGCCTAAGATAACTAATAAGAGTAAGTTCATAGATATTGTCATTAATGAAAACATTATACTCAAGTAAGACCGCTTAAGGTAACTAATAAGTTTGATTTATGCTTATGAAGAAAATTGTCTAATTATCACTTAGAAAAAAAGTAAAAAAGCAGATTGTTTGTTTCAACGAGCTTCACAGGAAATAGGTACATGACTATAATTTTGAGGGAAGTAAGTATGGAGAATCTACTAGATATATCTAAGGTTACTTAAGAAATTTTGATTATTTGCATAAGTATTCGAAGGAAATTCTACTAACACTTTACTATCATGGTATTTGGCACAGTATGATATTTTTGGTCAAGGAATTAAATTTACTTGTCAATTCAATAACTTGAAAAGGTAAGGAAAATATCCTAGATGTTAACCCTTAGGTAGCAAAATATTCTATTGTATTTTAGTAACAAGTTGACAAGTGTAAGATTGACTAGACAAAGAAAAGTGTATAAAGGAAGATCTTTTTGTTTAGTGAACATACCAATCCTTGTGCTACGTTGTTGGATTTTTTTTTGAAAAGGTAGAGTATGAATAGGGGGGAGGGGATGAAGTAGTACCTTCTAAAAGTTTTAACCTTCAATAACAATCTATCCATGTCCTCAGTTTGCATTCACAAACTTAACAACATTTGCTAAATAAAGTAAACAAATCTAATAACTATGATAATAACACATCACATGTCCATTAACACACTTGACACAATGATTCTATTTTATAGAAACCCTTGGTTAGAGGGAAAAACTATGATGGCCGGATGTTACCCACAAATTCCTCAATACTATAGCATAAAGAGTGCTCAGTTAGAGACTACAAAGATATCACTTCTGGTGATTTACCATGTTAGGAGTAATACATGAAGACTTTCTAAAGTCTACATTGTCAAAGATTTTAAAACACTCACTAAGTGTGCACTCTTTATGCATGTTCAGATCCATTATGCTTTGTGCTAATCCATCACCTTCCTATTATTGATTTCACCCAATTTGTTCTTAATCTCTACTTTGTAGCTCTGCTATATTGAAACTTCTCTATATCTTCAAAGCATCATGCTCACAATGAATTCTAATATATTCTCAATCCATCCTTATGTATAGAAATATTTTACTTAACCTAATTAGGGTTTCAAATCCTTCTGGAATGCTCACATAATTATATCAATGATCCTCATTCATTCTCCTTTACCAATAAATAATACTCTATTTTTATTGGCTTACACTTTTCCTTGGGATCCATAAAATCATGTACCAATCTTCCTTATATTTATCGCCCTTACTTTTCAACATAATTTTTCACTAATGACAACATTGAAATTAATTTAGGATTAACATTCTTCCCATTTGGCATTAGTGTCAAAAACATCTTTATGTAGTCAAAACTTTACTTGGTAAAAGATGTGATAGCTCCCCCTAAACTTGTACTCCTCGATTCTTCAAAACCATAAAATATTTTTTTTAAAATATTTTGCATAATCTCCTTATATCTACCTCATATAATTTTATATCTACATATTTTTCACAATATAATACTTATCTTATCTATCTCATAGTACTTAGCCTCAGTTTTTTACAGTAATGCCAAAAATGAGACTATGTACATGGTATGATTATAGTTTATCAAAAAAAAAAAATTGTGTGAACTCTTTGCTCTCTCCAGAGTAGTTTTCCATGCATCCTCCAGTGCTTCTAATGCTAGGTGTTGTGGATGTATATGTGTGAAATTTTTTATCATGTGTTTAACCACAGACATTTTAGGAGTTACAATAAGTTCTCCGGCCTTCTTTACATTCTTTGGTATGAGTTCCAAATGAGGTATTAGGAGTGCTTGAAATTCAATAAATTATCTTCTCATCTCATCCTTTTATTTCCTCAATTATACCTACGAACTCTTAAAGTGTTTGATCTTTTCATAACAGACCTGGTATATACAAGAAAACCTAGCCTGTTGGGAGCACACATAAACAAGCAAAGTTAGTTGCACATGTATATCAAAGATTTAAATGAGATTGAAATACAACTACCTATACTTGAGTTTTACAACTTGATGCAACCAAAATGAAAAGTCCTCATGCAACCTCAAAGCAACTCAACAAAGGGCACCCGTGAGAGGCCTTGTTCGTATGCTTTAGATTGGAGGGATGTAGATGTGATCTCCCCAAACACAACTATGAATGAATCCCTTCAAACCGATACAAATGAATACAAGTATGAAAATGTGAAGCTACACTAAAATATATGTGAAATGCCTTCAAACAATGGCTATAAGAAAGCCACCCTCAAAGGATTTCATCGATGTGAATGTGGATAAAATGCAATGGAGAAAGAAACCTAACAATATCATACTACCGTGAATCTAATGCAAAATCTAGAAATCTAAGCAATGCAAACAACTGCCAAAGGTTAGCTCTAAGCATAAAATCTCTAAGAACTCAAAATCTAAACTAGCATGATAACAATGCAAATGAGGGAGATGTAAAACACTTGAGACAAGGGCTCTATTTATAGGTTTTAGAGAGGCCTTGGGGAGGTGGCATCTATGTGGCATCCACATAAGTACCACAAGGGAGAGACATGGGCTAAAGGACAAGCCATGCAAAAAGTCAAAAGGAGCCTTTATGGTTGAGAGGCTCAAGGTGTGTTTACGCATGTGTGAGCAACCTTGGGGAAACGAGTGGGGGGACAAAGGTGTAAGAGGCGTAAATGAAGTGGAAGCTTTATTGGATCATGAGCTTATCACACACGTGTGAGCAAACACTTAGGAGTTAAAAAGGTGATTTAAAGAAGTTTAAGATAAATAAGTGGGATTAAGTAGTGGGTAGGCTTAGAAGGATGAGAGTGATGGGTGTAGACTAGGTTTTAGGATGGGATTTAGGATTAAATTAAATAGGATTTAACTTAATCATAAGATTAAAGAATTAAATAAATTGGAGGGGATTAAATAAATTAGAATTTATTTAAAAGGAGATTTATGGAGCACTATGCATTAAATGAATTTAATATATTGGAGGGGAAGTATTTAAATTAAATTTAAATACATTTGGGAAATGAACCTATTTAAGTAAATAAATTTAATTAAATAAGTAGAAGAATATGAAAAATATAATTAATTATAATGTCAAAGGAAATATTAAATGAATTAATATAGCATTTGGGACGACTTTAAGCATCTGCACCTGGAATGACCAAGGTTCCTTGGTTAACTTAGTAGCATTGTTCTTCAAATCCTCATCAACATTGTTCAATTTTTCTATAATATCCCATGTGAAATGTGGTACAACACTTAATTTTTGGAATAACTCCTTAAGAATATTTTCCAACTCGATTGCAATAACATCAAGTTAAAATTCTTGAATTGCAATAGACTCACTCATCTTTTCCATGATCTTTTGTTCTATTCTCTTCTCTAGTAATTGCATCATCTTCTTAGAAGCATCAACATCATATGCATTTACCTATTCTACAAGTGATCCTATTTGATTAATCATTGGTGTATTATCATTTACTAGTGCATCAGGAATAATTTGTAAAAATATATCTTTTACAAATGATAATATTTTTTTGTGTTTCACCTCTTGTCTAAATTTTTCCTATGCAACTTTTCTTTTCACCAACTCTTCATACTTCATCATTGCTATAGGATCCAATTTTGTGAGATCACAGACTGGAACTATGATCTCTTCACCTAGAGTTACCTGATCTCTTCTGCTTCTCTTATTCCTCTTCTTCTTCTTGTCTTGACATGTAATTGAACTTGTACTAGGTGATATCTTTGATTGCACTAGAGCCTTCTACTCCATAGATTTCTTTGGTTTCCCAATAGTTGAAGGTTTCACTCTCCTTAGGTTGCTTAGGGGCCTTGGTGCTTGCATCTTGTGCAATGTTTTCCTCTTATTGAGGTTGTTCCTCGATATGTTGTTCATGAATCTATTTCTTCCTCTCATTCTCTTTTCCTTCCTCTTTACCTTTCTCTATGTTCATAGAAATGAAGAATATGCCTTTAGTGGATGTATCTGCAACATTCTTAGTAGTTTCATCTTTATTCTACTTGGAGGCAACATTTTCTTCAGTTGTCTTCTCAGTGGCCTTTGGCTCCTTAGGCTTATTTGTATCTCTAGGTTTCTTGTTTGGATGATTATATCATCTATGTCAATTGGAACATTAGTGGAAAAAGAATCAATATAATTATTTACATTATCAATTGTACTAGGAGGGACTATATATGCAGGAACTTATTTTAAAATAGTGGTGTCCTGCATCATTTTCCCAATGGATGACTCAGCAAGTGGTGTTTCTTCAAGTGGTTGTTCAACATTATCCATTACATCTTGATCTTTATTTACAATTTCATTTGGATCATTCTCAATGATATCTGCAATTTAAATACTTTATTGTGTTCCTTTCACCATCTGTGCTATATTATCAATTACTTCATTCAAAGTATCCATAATGTCTTCACTATACAGTTGAATATGTTCTTGTTGCTTGGTATCATTTTTCGCTTGTTCTTTATCCAAGTGATAAATCATTTTCCACAGTTTTTCACTTTCTTTTTCAACTTCTCGTGTTCTTCCTTTCATAATTCTCAATGATTATGTCTTGTCATGAATCTCTTCTTGTGGTTTTCCATGGTTTCATCAATTTTAGGTACTATTAGGTTTGGCAATGTTAGAACTAATGAACTTTCCCTCAACTTTTTCTCAGTATCAAATGCATATCTCCATCTTCCAATTTTTTTTTGTACAATTCATCTGGAAGTTTCTTTGCAATTTCAATAGGTGCATACCTATTAGTATACATATTATCAATAACAACTTCCTCAAAATTGATTTTCTCTTCATCATATAGTTTATGGATTTTTAAAATATGTATTGACCCAAATCACTAAGTTTCCTAATTGTTTGAGTGTGTTCATCAATGGTTTTTGGTACAAAGTTCTTTACAACTCTAAATTGCTTGTCATCATATTTATTTTTCTTACTATCATCTCCTTTTATAGTCTTTTGCTTCTTCGGTGGCTTAGTCACTCACTGTTGACCATTCTTCCTCTTTTGATATGTTTGTGTTCGTATTTGTTTAGTTTGAGTGTCCATTTATTTTCTCATGTTGACGGCAGGTGTAGAAGATGTAGCAACTCTAGTCCTACCATGGATAACCTTATAACTCTATGGTTTTGCAATTTGTGCTCCCTTACCCTTCTTTGCTTTTGGTTCTTCTATCTCCCTCCTCAACTTCTTCTCCATTGACTTCTTCCTCATTACCCTTGGTTGTGTTAGACCTATCTTATAGGGTGATAGAATATTGCTGGATCCTTGAAGTAATGGCCCTTATACAATGCAAGAGGGTTTTATTTTGTTTATATTTATTGTCTTTTGCCTTAATTTTTTAAGCCCTAAGTTTAAGATGCCATTTACCTTTTGATCCAATTGTTTTTATACCTTGAATCATGTTTTCAAAAGTTTCTTAGATGTTCACAACATCCCAATGAAAAATCAAACCTTTAAAATTCTAATTGCAAAGTAGCGATGCCATATGTATCTCGGCATCTCTAGATTTTGTCTTAGTTGTGAAATTATGGTTACAATCTAGTTGTATGAAAGAATTGTGTGGCTTTACATTGCTTGTTTGAGACTAGAGGTTTCACGTTGTGAAGTGGCGGTAGGTAGTCAAGAATAAAATCTCTAGTTATTGTTTAAGGTTAGCATTTCAAGTTGCGAGGTTGTGATTCAAAGGATTCAAACTAAGGTTGTTATGTCGCTGTAGTTTGCTTGATAGTTGTGAATAGGTTTTGTGATGTTACGAAGAAGGTAAAGATTGTTGTTAAGCATGATATTATTGATGGTAATAATTTTATAAAACTACAAGTTGTGATATTGTGATGGTCATTAGATAACTATAAGTGTAACATCTCTATGGTTTGACCTATGAAGTAAATTGAAGTTGCAAGGAAACAATGAAAGTCTAAAAGGTTAAGTACTACTTCTCTGGTGTAAACTCATGGTTAAGATTGTAAGTTATGAAGTAGAGACTGAAAATCAATCTGATTGCAACATTGCATATTGAGGAATGCCCTTAATATTTCAAGTCGTGAAGCTACGATAAGGGTTAAAGGAATGTCAAAGTGCAACATCTCCACTTAATTTTCCTTAGTTTCTTGACCATTGTGATATCATGATGGATCATATAAAGTATGTGAGAAATCTAAGCATTAAGTTAATGATGCAATGGTGCAATGAAGGTTGAGTGTGACTTCTTGAAGCACTCTTAACAGTTAAGACATAAGATTTTGATGTTGCAAAGTTAGAGATAAAATGATAAGTGCAACATCTCACTTTCATTAGACTATTTGTAGCTGATAGTAGAAAAGTGGAGATTAATTGGGAGCACATCTTCACTGGGTTCTGAGAAACATTAATGTTTAGGGTTGCAAAGTTTTGAGCTAATAGAGATATGAAGCTAGTGGTTTGCCGCCACATTGCAATAACTAGTAGTTAGTACTTGGATATTGTTCCTACATGGAGATAAGTATGAAGTGAAGCAAAATACAATCTCGCAAAGGTTAAGGGCATGTTAAGATTGACAGTTGCAAGAGTACAACTAGGGTTAAGAAGAAACCAATCACATCATTGTGGTTTCCCAACCAAAGTGTCTTATATTGAGACCAAATAATTTTTAATACAAAGTAAAGGGTAGCTATAGTGGTTGACAAAGGAAAAATTGATGACAGTGTAGTATGACTTACCATAAAATATGAATGTAAGTGCTTTCTGGAAATTTGAAAGATTTCATGCATGCCGCCTTGAATGCAATTAATGTCATCTTCAACTTGCCAAATATTTTTAATAAGTTGATGTAAAAATATGATCAAAACTTGAAATAGAAAGGGAAAAAAAGTTGTTTCACCTTTTAGACATGTCCAAACCCTTTGATCATAAAAAGAACCCTATCCTTAAGCTACTTTTCTGACTTCTATGCACGTGCTCCCAAATTCATACCCTTTCAAGCTACTAACTCCCAATGATCACCTATTAACCTATTAAATCTAAATTATATTTTTTTAGAACTGCATTATTTTTTAAAAGGGAAATTAATTCCTCAATAAACAATAAAGACATAAAGAGGAAAGGATCAATTAGTCATTTAAACCCCAAAATTAGAGATAAGTTAGCCCAATTAGCCCATATAGAATTGTCAAACTAGATTGCTTAGGGATCCAAAACTAGCTGATATAGCATAAATCATATCTGAATGTGTTCATACTTCATTATCAATACATTCAAATGTTTATGAACTCCAAATGTAAGGTAAAATAACAAGAAAATTGAGGTTTTTTTTAGTTTTATTATTGACAGACTTAGATCCGTACAATGCTTCTTCTCCCCTTTACATTTTGGTCTTTACAAATATTTAGACTCCCCTTCTACCTTTGTCAACTAATTCTAATCAGTTGGAATCATTAAACTAATCAAAACTCCATGATTTTAATAAGCCCACCAAAACACAAACTAACCATTGTAATTCAAAATTAATTTTTTGAAAATCTAACATATTGACTTCTAACCTTTCAAACCCATCACAATTGAATAAATTTGAATTTTTATTGACTCTCTCAATACTAGACAACTTAATAGGCCCTCATGGAATCATGCACTACTATTTTACAACTTTTAGTACTATGGTCCTTGTCATGACCATTAGATTAGGCATAAGAAAGGGTTTAAAAATTGACAACTTAGTGCTAGCCCTCAAGTCCCCACCTTTCCAAACAAATTGGGTGTGAGAGGGCCCATTCATACCCCAAACCCCCCACAAAAACCTCCTTCCAAGAAACATATACCATAGGATCACTTCATTAGAAAAAGAATTAGCCAACTAAGTCCTAATTAGAATCCCTCTCGCTAAGGATAAGTCAAGTGTAGAAACTGGAGGAGCATTACTGAGAATGCCCTTACCATCTCTCCCTATTGCAAAAAGAGAAGGAAATAGGTGTCATGCATCAACCTTGGCACCATGAGAAGCAGACCTAGGCCTACTAGAATAAAATTTGACAACCTTAGCAACCATGTCAAAAAAAAACTGTAGGGCTAGAATCCTCCACCAATGCATTCAAGTAGGCAAAAGGAACCTGAGACAAGAAGGGCTGCACATGGATGCACACATGAGATTTCTAAATCACCATACACATGCAACCAAAAAAACAACTCACAATATAGATTAAAATAACATAAATGTTAAGTCAATAGTAAAGTGACAAAAATGTGGGATTTTCCATGTCAAGGTTCACATATACAATACTAATATCAAATATATGCAAAATATGGTCCTTCAATTGCCATAACTACACATCATTATTGATATCTATGACTCTAGTGGACCATCAAAATTGAGCCTCTTCAAAGAAATAATGACTTTTTAGGTAGATGCATAAGAACAAGTCAAATGTTGAATTAGATATATTCTCAATATAACATCAAAATAACTAAATACTAGACTCTAAATTGTTTGCAGTTGAAATGTTGATCACCTCATCTCTTTCTTCTGCACTTGGGTAAGGCTTAGGATTTGTGGGAGGTCCTAAGGGGGTTTGTAATAGGTAAAACACATTAATACAAGTTAATGTGTCAAAAAATACTAAATAACTAAAAAATACATGGAATAAAAAACAAAAGCATACCCGATGCTTAGATGGATCTTCTATGCTCATAAGGCAAAGTAACAAATCAATTAGTTATAATAATTTCATATATCCATGGTAAGTGATAACATATATTACTATCATACAAGAAGGAAGTAGGGATTTCAAAAAAATAAGAAGGCAATCAAAGTTAAACATACCTCTTCCCTTTGTCATGTTGGACCCCATATTTGACATGTAGGAATTCTAATGAAATGGAATGGTAGAGAGTCCTTGGGAAGTTTGGAAGGGGGTTGTAATAGGTAAAAGACAATTAATACAAGTTAATAATCAAAGATTTGACAAAATCTAAAAAAAATAAAATGAGTTTTCTTCTATCTAAATATATATGAATAACATAAGTAGAATAAATGCACACAAGAGCCTCAAATATTTCTCCTATTCTCTTACTATGCATCATCAGATCTGAGGCAACTATTACCATTTTTTATATGGAAATGACAACATATATGGTATAGTCATAGAGAGATCTAGATATTTTGAACAAGAAACAATGCAATCCAAAGTGAATATGAAGATGTTACCTTTTCCCTCTCCTAAACCTCATCAACATTAGATGCATTCATTAATTTTGTAAACTTCATTTTTTTAATATAAAATAAATATATTAGGTATATTTATCAATATCTAAATATGCATGTCTAAACACAATACATTTAATTAAGTGAATTTAGATCATACTAAATTACCTTCTACCATTTGGGTGTTCAAGAAGATAACTTTTTATACCTTTGAGTGATGGAGGATGGATTTCTCACACAAGATGTCCTTGAGGTAGGTGGGGTGCACTAATAGAAATAAAACTAGCATAAGGGTAAAGAATAAGTATAATATTAAATTTATTTAAAATTTATGTAAATCTAAATGGTACCACAAAGTTATTCAAGCAAAATTCAATGGTTGAAAGTGTGATATAATCAAGTTGGGACATTTGAACCCTTAATAAGCCCTATAAAACACTAAGTACTAATATATGTATATATTTAAAAAAGATATTTTGGAACTAACGTATTATTATGTTTTGAAAAATTTGTATATCTTCACCTAGGGTGACAAAACTACTCATGACCATGGAGTTAACTAAAAAGTATGTGGTGTGCTCCCACCACCTGCTACACCCTACAATGCATATTATTTATATGACACTTTAATCATTTAAAAAACTCAAATCTATTTATTTTTATAAGACATAGGTGATTAATTGATAAGATATCATTGTACCATCTTAAAATGGATGCACTTTCCTTTTCAGTCCTTTTAGCACCCATTTGGTAATGCCTTCATGGACCATGGATGGACCTGTGCTCGGTGCCCCTTTTTCCCTCTTTCCTTCCCCTTTCTTCCTTATTCCTTTTGGATTTCACTTTATCTTTCTATGACTCTCATGTCCTCTCCTTTGGGACTAATTTGACCTAGACTTGTCAGGGTTGACCTAAGCTGAGCTTAACCAAGTCAAGGTTGACCAAGTTGACCTTGAACCTAGGGTTTAATTAGTTTGATCCCTCTCTTCATTCGACTTGTATTATTTTCCCATCTGAAAACTCATTGTATAAGGAGGCTTCATTTTCATAAGGACATCTCACCTACATCAAGCATTCACACTTTTTGAGAAGACAAGTTAGCTATACTTTGCATTCAAGGAGTTTAAGCATTTCAAGCATTCAAGCAAGGGAGATTTTTATCAAGCATTGAAGGATCCTTTTTGGAAATTTCCTCTTATTTTGAAATATTTGTATATCTTCACCTAGGGTGACAAAACTACTGATGACCATGGAGTTGACTAAAAATTATGTGGTGTGCTCCCACCACCTACTACGCACTACAATGCATATGATTTATATGACACTTTAATCATTCAAAAAACTAAAATCTATTTATTTTTATAAGAAAGGTGATTAATTGATAAGACATCATTGTACAATCTTAAAATGGATGCACTTTCCTTTTAAGTCCTTGTAGCACCCATTCACTAATGCCTTCATGGACCATGGATGGACTTGTGCTCAGTGCCCCTTTTTCTCTCTTTCCTTCCCCTTTCTTCCTTATCCCTTTTAGATTTTACCCGATCTTTCTATGGCTCTTATGTCCTCTCCTCTAGGACCAATTTGACCTGGACTAGTCAGGGTTGACCTAAGCTGACCTTGACTAGGTCAAGGTTGACTAGCTTGACCTTGAATCCAAGGTTTGTAGGCTCGAAGCTCAAAAAGCCTCAAGGGTTTAATTAGTTTCATCCCTCTCTCTGTTTGACTTGTATTATTTTTTCGTCCAAAAACTCATATATAAGGAGACTTCATTTTCATAAGGACATCTCACCTACATCAAGCACTCACACTTTTTGACTTGGACTAGTTAAGGTTGACCTAAGCTAACCTTGACCAGGTTAAGGTTGACTAGGTTGACCTTAACCCTAGGTTTTGCAAGCTCAAAGCTCGAAAAGCCTCAAGGGTTTAATTGGTTTGATCCCTCTCTCTGTTCAGCTTGTATTATTTTCTTGTCTAAAAACTCATATATAAGGAGGCTTCATTTTCATAAGGACACCTCACCTACATCAAGAATTCACACTTTTTAAGAAGACAAGCTAGCTATACTTTGCATTCAAGGAGTTTAAGCATTTCAAGCATTCAACCAAGGGATATTTCTATCAAGCATTGAAGGATCCTTTTTGGAAATTTCCTCTTCAAGATCTAGCATATTGTTGAGCATCAAGGGATGAGATCTACATTGAAGCATTTATTATCTTCTACATTTATGCACATTTACATCCATGACACCATGATAAGATTATGGTAGATCCCTTGCAAATTATGGAGATACCCTACATTCATACTTTGAATTCAAGATCAATACACTACAAAACAAAATACTTATTTACAAGGGTTTTAAGCAAAGTAAATCCTAAAATTTATCTTGTTTTAGTCATTTATATTTACATTTATAATTTCAAGATTGATTCTTAAATCTAGGACTTGACCAAAGCAAGCCTTCATCCACCAAACAATAAAAACTCTTCACTTTCTATGTGTAGGAATAAGATAGCAAGATTTCATACATGGATTTGGAAATTACTCCCTAAGAGCATCTCAAAGAAGTTGGTTCAAATTTTTTGCATGACCCTTGGTACATGTCAACTCCATAGGAGTTTGACCCTCCAGGTCGACCTAAACCTTACTACTTTTGTGGAACAATGATTTTTGGGTTTTGTTTGTTTCATCATTTCATTTGGGAACTCACAATTATATATTCAAAAATTGGCTTAGATCTATGATTTATGGAGATAAAATACATCTTCTACTACACATTTCAAGGTGAGTCTTTCATTTCTTTATCATAGATCTATATCTTAATTGAGCTAATTGTACACACTTAGGATTTAGATTTACAATATTCAATCGATTAGTTCAATTTTGTATACACCCTATCCTATAAGGGCCAAAGAGCCTATTTCCTTATATAGCATTCTCTTTTATAATTCAAATTTAGTATTTGCTTCCTGTCTTCTTTGGGTCCTAGTTGATCTAATTTGGGTTATAAATATGAATCATATTTGAGGATCATCTCTTTCCTTTCATCCTATCTTCTTTTGAATGTTTTAGTGGATGGGAAAGTAGAGACCTACATCCTATTAAAGTGTATCGCTTTTCCCCCTAAACAATCATAAACAATAGCAAATAAAATTGTCTAATCATGAGATAACGCCATACTCATCAAGTCATCAGTGAAGGTCATATCCTTTGTAGTGGAAGCAAACTCCCACATCATGTACACGAATGAGATTTCAAATCATCTTTATTTACGTCAGTGTCTACACTAGAATATATACTTTGGCAAGTGGCACATATATGCTCAACGATCTGACCTATACCAAATGATGCATTTGATGATGATGGAGGTGTCACAAGTTTTGGTCCATCCTATAGTCTAAGTAAGTGTGTGCAATGCTCAACAATGAGATCAATCAATGAGACAACATCCTAAAGAGTTTGTAACTTCATACAGTCCTTCAGGTCTATTGGTATAGTGACATGAACCATGGGTTTAGGAGCCACACACCTCTTGTGATGTAGGTCTACTACCCCGTGAGCCCAAGTCTATCATGCACAAAGCCTCTCCCTCTACCTTGGAACTACTGGATTTCAAACTAATTCAACTTTAAGCCAAGGATAAAATTAGAATACAACTTATCAAAAACTATAGAGGCACCTCCCAATTATTACATGATGGTTGGTCAAACACCATATACTACCTATCTAAAAGAGTTATTTTCGTCCTAGCATGGACACACCAATGTATAGGAAATAGAGTTGTATTAGTAAGTAGGTTGTTATTAGTGTTAGGAGCAATTAAAAGAGCACATATGCATCTTTATGTATGCCCTTTCTTTTCACCTCATTATATGATAACCCATCTACATAAAATGCATGACATTTATCCCTATATGAACCCTATTTTGTAACTTGTCTAGATACTTCATTTTTACTATTTCCATAGTTTCTAGGTTATTGCGAGGGATAATGGGTACTCCTAAGTAGAGGACTCAACCTAGTCACTAATATTGAAATTCAGGCACTATCTTGTATTAAATGATTGATAATATCATTTTGTGTGGTCTATACAAGATCTATTAGAGGATGCAAAGGGTTTAGGGGTGGTAGTGGTTGTTGAGGACCAACATTTTAATTTTTTTTGTGGTTGTGGAGGATGATTTTATGGTTGTAGAGGAGGAATTTGAGGATTTTTTGGTTGTGGAATAGCTTATTGAGGAGCTTGTGTTGCTTGTATATGAGGAGGTATTTTTTGTATATTTCATTTTTGGGGATTGTTTGTAGAATCTTACATCAAATTAATAAAAAATCTTAAATCAATTAAAAAAAATCCCTTTAATTAAAATGCAAACAAAAGAAATCAAAACAATTAAATCTTACCTATTTTATGGGGTGACATTGTTGACAATTACTCTAGATGCTGAGAAAATGCAAAAAGAAAAAGAAAATAAAAACATGCTCAAGTTTTGAGTTTTTTTAGCTTGTTTGGATTGTTGTTCCACCATTTTTGGCATTGGAAACGGCCCAAACCCACGAGTTGTGCAAAACTCTTAAGTCTTTTATCCTCAAAATCCATATGGGTTTTGAAAAAATCTTAGTTTTTAAAAATATTTTTCGCTAGGCTTGGTAAAACCAAGCCTAGCAGATTTTTGAATTTCAAGGAACCCACTCAAGTTGTGATTTTTTGGTTTATTTGTGCAGTTACTTTTTGATCGACATCTTGGTGCACTTACCCATGTTGGAGACTACAAGGATTAATTTTCTTGATGACAATTATCATGATGACTTTTGAAGGTGTCTTATTGGATATGAGAGCATAGTAATGCTTTAGATGATGCATGATTGGATAAGGGATGCCTTTTCCTTGTTTGTGATATCTATGAATGTACTTACAATATATGATGTCAAGCGGGAGAATGTTAGGATTAAAATTCCATCTATCTTGCAAATCCTATGATACATTTCCAACATCCTTGAAAAGTGTCCTAAGGCACTTAGGGTATATTGTGAAAATAAATTTTAATATTTATTTTCACTATTGTTTGTGATATGTTCACAAGGGGTGTTGTGTTCTATTGGCAACGATAAAGACAAGTTGTTAGCTTATAATTATTTGATATGATTTTCCCCGCATTCAAATAGCCATAATGAGATTATTAATGCCTTGAGAAGTGGAAAAATAAGTGACCTTTGGGATGATCTAAGTGGGTAGTTGGAAGATGCAACACATATCTCTAAGTACTCCATCATTTATTACATTTAGTGTAATTCCACTCTTCCATATTTGAGCACCCAAGTTGGAGGGAAAGGATTATATCCCAAACTACTATCCTTCCATAGTTTGTGAAGGTAATTCAAGGGTTGTGTACATTTGTAAGTGAATATCCTTCTTTGGATGCCTTATTGGGTAGTTTTGGAGCACTTTCCATTCAACATAAACAAGTACTTAGATTTAGAAATTATTAACAAACAATTGAATGCAAAGTTTCTTTGCAAAAATAACCATAGGGGGTAGGAACAAGAGGTTTTTGATAGGTACAAAGGCGTTCCCATGTTGGGCAAGAAGAGGACAATGGAAGAGTGTGACATAATGTAATCATGTTATAAAGATAATGCATGTTTGGTCTCTCTTCTTGATGGAGTTTTTCCAACATGGGATTTTCCACATAAATTTCATGTTGTGTGATGTTCTTATTTTGTTCATTTGTGCTTGTTTCTTCTATCTTATGGTGATATTATTAATTATATATTATTGTTATAAGTTTATATAAGGTAGTTTTTTTTAATATCAGTAAATGACTGAAGCCCAAATTAATTATTGTTACTTGTTGTAGTTAATTATTTTTATGTGTTAAGAAAATTTGAACCGAAGACCTCCCACATGAGAGGCTCACAAATTACCATTGTGTTGTAGGCTCTTGCCTTTATATAAGGTAGTCTTAATAAGCATTTCATACCAATTAATTTTTAATACCAAAAAGAAGAATGTTCAAATCATATTGTTTTTACATTAAGAAAACTTAATTACAATTTTTGTATTTATGTTTCACGTTTTCATGTTGTAGTAGTCAAAGTCTTGTATCACACCCTTTGATTAAAGTTTTGGATAAAGATTGCATTTTTAATTTTGTTAGAGTAAATAATTAATTAATTATTAATTATTAATTCTTTTACTTAAGCTTACTTAGGTTAATGCATTCATTTAATAGTTGTAGTGGTTAGTTTTTGACAACACGAGAATTTGTTCCCTTCTAGCATGTTCCACCTTTTTGTGGAAGTGTGCTTAGTTGTCAACCTATCTTCTACCACATTCTAGCTTGTTCTACAAGCTTCCATGAGGCCTTTATATTCGGGCTCTCTAATTGTATTTTGTTAATTTTCAATACATCACATTTTTTATCGTAAATACATTTTCCTTATTTGTAATATGTTCTCTCTCATGTCCATTTAGGGTTTTTCCAAGCTCCACCTCTTCCTTCTTGGTTTCCCTTTGCCAGGTTATTTACATGCAAGTGATCTTGGTGAGCTGTAGAGTTGGATTTCATCAACTCCTACATGGTATTAGAGCTACCCTGCTACTACTTCGTTGAAGATTTTTTGAAGCCATGGACAAACCCTAGTTTGTTTGTGTATTTTTCTTCAATTCAGGGGAAGAGCATTTTTTTGGAGCACTTTGGGCCCAAACGAACACTGCCATTGGATCCGAATGGCCGTTTGCAATCATGATTCATAAAAAATTTCATTTTTGGAGACAAAGCTTTTGGAGGCAAAACAATTTTGGTTGCAGGCCCTTCCATATGGTCGTGCAGATGATTTTTGGAGATGTGCCACTAGGCAACCACCATCACACCACCCAACGACCACCGCCGCACAACCTGTGCTTGGCTTGTAGACTGCCGCAGTTGACCACGTCACCACTAGGCAGCCCAAGCCCTGCCATCACCCATCCTTTGCTTTTTGCACCTATTCCTACCTCCCACTTTGGCGGTGCCACCTGTTCCCTCCGCTTCAATGGTTCTACTATCGCCAGCTCAGCTCCTTCACCGTCCAACTCACATGGATGCTGTGTCACCTGCTAGCATGGAGGCTCTTGCCCGATTGGTAGTTTTTTGAACAATCAACACCTCTCAACGTGTGACACACACTTTGCCATATCACCCGCCTAGTCAGCATGTGCCACGTGGCATCTTTTTTGCTACGACAACTGTAAAGTTGTCAATATTTTTTCGTGAATTGTTGACGTCAACATGACATTAGCACTACATTAGCATGCCTCCTGCACCTCTCTAAGGTCTTTTTGGACCTACTTGTGGTTTTTTGGCCATAACTTGAGCATACAGAGGTATTTTTCAATCCAAAAGAAGCACCAGAAAACTGGTTCCAAGACGGAGACATTGGTGCAGGTATTTTCAAGTTTTGATGTAGTTTTGTTGCCCATTTTTTTAGTTGAAGTCTAAAGTTCTATTTTTGACTTTGACATGCATATCTTTTGCATCCCATGTCAGTTTTTTGAAAATGTTATATTTTTGGAAAGTTGGTTGTGTCATCTTTTTAGAAATATGGTCTTTTTCCTTTGATTTTGGCCCATGCTCTTTCTATCATGTTTTTGGCATTTTTGCTCTATGGTGGATATCTTGGGTGTTTTAGGTCCAAGAATCATTTTTCTAGCATGGAATCTTTTGTTTTCGGCTATACTATCTTTTGTGTCAACTTTTTTCCTTTTTTGATCATTATAGACATAATTAGTAAGCACTTTTATGTATACACACTGAGATAAAGTGCCACTCTTGCATTTCGGGTTCATGAACATTGTTTTTGAGACAATTGTACTTGCACTATCTTTATAAAGCACCATGGGGGGGATAATTGTTTGCTATTTTAGGCCTTCTTCCTTTTGTTTTCCCATGCATCGTCGGTGTGACCATGTCTTTATAGGTGTTTGTACCTCTTCCTCTCTCGTCGTTCTTGGTTTTGTATGCAGAGGATTTTGGCCCACCTTCTCAGTTACCTGTCATCTCACCCTGTCTGCATTAAGGGGGGATTATTCTATTGTTCTAATGCATCCTTGATTCAATTGTGTGAGCTATGTATTCAATGGTTGATCCTATATATGAGGCGATTGCAGTGGCTAATTACCTATGCATTTCAATGAGATGGATCATCTACCATATAGACACACTCGGTTTGTGCCTTCTTCTTCCATGGAGGTTCTCCAAATCAACAGTTTCTTTCTGATGGCAGATTTTGAGGCTTCTTCATGCTTCGGTGATGCTCTTCATGATCACTCTTTGTTCCTATTTTAGGGGACATTCCTCTAGTTGGAGGCTTCTTCAATCCTTCAATAGGTTTACCTCTTTTTGGAGAGGATTTTTCCCACATGGTTTTCTCTCTTTCCCCATTTTCAAAGGTTGCATCTCTTTGCATTGTACATGGGTACCTAACATGGCCTCGTTGTTGGGACCCATTCTATATTTCATCTTAGTTTGTGAGCTTAAGGCATTCCCCCAAGTTGCACTTAAGGGGGGGTGTTAGAGTAAATAATTAATTATTTATTCTTTCACTTAAGCTTACTTAGGTTAATGCATTCATTTAATAGTTGTAGTGGTTATTTGTTGACAACACGGGAGTTTGTTCCCTTCTAGCATGTTCCACCTTTTTGTGGAAGTGTGCTTAGTTGTCAACCTTATCTTCTACCACTTTCTAGCTTGTTCTACAAGCTTCCATGAGGCCTTTATATTCGGGCTCTCTCATTGTATTTTCTTAATTTTCAATACATCACATTTTTCATTGTAAATACATTTTCCTTATTTGCAATATGTTCTCTCTCATGTCTATTTAGGGTTTTTCCAAGCTCCACCTCTTCCTTCTTGGTTTCCCTTCAACAGGTTATTTGTATGTAGGTGATCTTGGTGAGCTGTGGAGTTGGATTTCATCAACTCCTATAAATTTTTGGTACTGAAACCTATACATTTCTCAACATATGTCTAGTAAAGATATTTGTTCACTAGTAAATAGAAAAATAAATACTATAATTAAAAAATTACCGTAATTATACTTCAAGAAATCTTATTAAAAGAGATACTATTTTGAAGACTCTCTTATGAGGAAGATTTAAATAGATTGTCAAAATCTTTCCTTAAATCAATGATATAATTAAAATTATGGTGACAAACAATTTAAGGACCATATAAATGTTTTTAATAAAAGATTTACCTTCTAAAGGCCTCTCCCATGTGTATTTTGGTTTGAACATTAATATTGGTAAAAATAATCATCATTTGAATACCCTTGACCTTCATTCAAAGATAAACCTTCATTTGAAGGTCTTTAGTGAATTTTGTTTTATGTGAAATTTTTGACAAGTCAGACACCCTTTAATCTTCCACCTAAAACTTCATACACTTGTTACAACTTAATGAAAATTGTTTTTATTTCATACTCCTATTTTGACTTCATGTGATAATTTTTTAGGTACTTTCATGGCTTCTTGTCCATTGAGAGCCATGCCACGATTATTTTCCCATGTCGAGGTTAGCATAAATTCTCTAAAATATGATGTTGAGTTGGCATCTTTTTATAGTCATTGATGTATATTCTTACATGATTATATTCCTACATTCTTATATTTAAAATACATTTCATGTATTAGTATCCCGCTCTTATATGATTCCTTTCATTTTTAGGTACACTTACTTGCAACTTGTAAGTGAACATATCTCATTATTCACTCTCATACTTAAATTTTATAGATAATTCAAAATGCTTGCAAAGACTTAAATTACAAAACTAAATACAACTAGAAAATAAAAACAATTATTAGTCCCTACCTTATAAATAAGGGAGGGAACTAATGTTCCCAGATTCCCATGTTCAATTAATTTTTGGGAACTTAAAAATCTAAAATCAAATGTTCAAAGTTCTTTTATTTAAAAAATAGTTTCTTATCACAAATTTCAAATTTCTCATTGGCTAAATCCAATTTAGCTGGGGTTTTATTAATTTTTAAATAAAAAAGTATCAAAAATTTATGTGGAAACTTCCAGTCATTTATCTTGTCTGTTCAAACTTCTGGTAGCTTTAGGCCAGACTTCTTATATGAAAGCATTCTGGGTAGTGGCATGGAGTTAGCTGCTAATTATGGTCACTTACAAGTGACAGGTGACAGAAGCTGCTGGTACTGATCATGCAATCTCTGTGAAAGTTGTTAGAATGTAATACAACCACCAATGTGCTCCCAATCTTCTCTGAATTGCACTACTAATCTCCAATCACATATTTCTTCCCAAATTCATCCTTCTAATCACATAGAATAACATGTTCTTAGCCAAGAGAGTCAAGGTTTGCAATATGGTGGAAGTCTTGGCTATTTTGACCTACTGGCAGGAAAAACAATCTGGCACTATCAATCTCATCCCCAGATTATTGACACCAAACCTCCACATGTAATGTGTATTCAGACTGGCCTCTAAGGTGCTGTCTCTTGTCTCAATTTGCCTATTCTTTAAACTGAGATGCAAGCCCTAGGCAATAATTCTGATGGGCATAGACTGCCGCATGATTCTTAATAAGAAAATACCTTCCCTTGAAATGATTCCAGACCTCTATTCAGGGAGTTGGGGGCTATGTCCCACTCTCAGAACCTAGAGGTTTCATTCTTAGGCTTTCAAAACCTCCTGCCAAAATACCGTTCTACAAAAATCTATGCTTCTTAATTTGTTTCTAACAATCTGAAATGAATCACATGAAGTCACTTTCAATTTGCCACTGAAAATCTAGATCCCTCCCATTCTACCATAAAGCATGATTAAAGTTGGATTCCAGGTGTAGGTTGCTACCAAAATGCTAAACTCACCTGATATCATGGCAAAAAATAAATTTCACTATATAAATGGGCAAACCCGCAAGCTAAAAACAAAGAGAGCCATGCAAATGCCTATGCTTCTAGTACCAACAAATCTCTTCTCAACATCTACTTGTCATTAGCAGTTGTAGCCATGGATAGGAAATCTGAAATTATAAAGACAGAATGGCAATTGTTTGATAAAATCCCCCATAAGATAGAAAGCTTTGAAAAACAAGCAAATATTTAAAATTTACAAGAATCATCCTGGTGACATTTCAGAAAAACTCCAAAAGTGCTCGCTAATCCACCATACCACTCCCCCGAAGTTTAGATTGCAAATCAATTAGGGTTCGACGTCTAATTTAGGTCTATAAATTATGTAGATTCCAACAATTAATGAAGAATCATGAAAGCTTCTACACTATTCCCATCTCTTCGAACTTTTGGGTGTGTGGCTATGAGTGAATTATCAATAATTGTTAAAAAAGGCTCTATCACCAACTATATGTGTACCTGTAGATTTTTAAATCTTCAGACTATATTTTGATTCAACTTTTCATCAATTTACTTATTATTGTTATATTTTATTAATACTTTTTTATATTTATAGATTGTGTTATAATGTTTTAATTTGAAACTTCATTTTAGTGGAAGGATTCAAATAGGCAATGCTTACATAGACAAATCTCAAGTGCCGATTTGATGAAAGAATTTATTCAGGTTTTGAGAAATGTCAAAGGAAGATGATCCAAAATTCAAACATTCATTGACCTTACTATTATAATTTCTTTCAAAAATCCCCACGATGTGTTCAATTACTTTTTCACATCAACTGATCAACATTTATACTAAAAATATTCAATTTTTAAATACTTGTATAATCAATATCTTAAAAATGATTTTTTCATCTTTCAAATTCAATATTACTTAATTTTTTACTTTAGATTTTCATTTTGTTTTTACAAATAAAGATAAATTTTTAAATTTTAATGAATTTATTTATTAACAAAAGTATATAAGGGTCCCATGATTTATTAAGAGGTTATGATACTTGAAGTTCAAATATTAATATGTCAAATGATTTAGAATATAAGATATAATTGACATAAATAAGTCCAAATGATCTATGATACGAGATATGTTATGTAATTGATTTTCTTTATCACTTACTATTGCTTATAAAAACAATAACCATTGTTGCTTCTCTATTGCACTTTTACCATTAGCATTATATAATTGTTTTTGCCTCTCACATAATACATGTTAACTAACACATGTTACTAACTTAAAAAATTGGCAAATTCAATGTTATGTTAAATTTATATGCAAAGCTTACCGCTAAATCATTAAAGACATTCAAATCAAATGATTTAGATCTATTGTCCATTCATCAACAACCTACAAATTAACTAGCTAAACAACATCTTGATTCTTTATTACCTTATATTATTCAATTAAACATTTCATGACTGACACACAATAACCTTATTTCATACTCTCCACAGAAGGCAGGGACTCAAGCTCGAACATAGCTCTTGTTTTTATTTATGTTTTAAAATTTGATAACTATTTTAAATTATCATAATACCAATATTAATATAACCTATACACATACATAGACAACACATATTTTCAATCATAAGTCCATGGTTGAAAACATTCTTTGAAATATAATAATCCCTTTCTAATCAAGAGCAATCCAAACTCCATAAGGATATGATAAATACCAAACTCCTAAAGCTATGACCTTAGATGTTCTCATCTCTCAAGCTTAGGTTTGCCCTAAACTTTCCCAAAATATATTTTTTAGCCGATAGGCTATATGTGGAAACTTTGTTTTCGTAAAATTACTTTTTTGGCTGAAAAATTGTCACCCTTTGATTGGAAAATTGTCAGCATTTGTTGTTAATTATTTTCCAACCAGTTTTATCTCACTCTAACTCTTATTTTTTTCCTATTAATTTAATTTAATTAACTATTATCTACTTAACTCTTATTTATTATTATTAATTTATTTATCTCAATTTTTAACTATTGTATTTATTTTATAAATTAATTTTTCTATACTTTGAACTCTTAATTTTTATTTTTTTTTAAAGAAAATTAATTAGTTGTTATCCCAATGTTAGCTCATGTTTTTCTTTCTTTTTATTTAATTTTGATTTTTAAAATTGATTGAAATTTTAACTTTTAAATTATTTAAATTAGTTTATTTTTTGTACTTCAAATATTAATCTTTAGTTCAGCCAATATGATATTTGTAGGAGTTCTTATTTTTTTACTTTATTTTTAAATATTTCTCATATTCATTTTTTATATTAATTTTTAGAGATTTTTAAAAATAATTATTTTATTCATATATTTAAGCTAATATACTTTAAATTAGTTTAGTTTTTAGTTTTTATAATTATTTTTAAAAGTTTTATTTTTAAATTAGTTTAATTTTTCACTTTAAATATGATTTTGAGTTTAGCGAATATGATTAGCGATTAGGATATTTGTATGACTGAAGTTTTAGTTTTTAAATTGTTTTAATTTATTTTTAAAATTAATATAGTTTCCCACTCCCGTGACTAAAGAATAGGGACTATTGATTTTTCGTTTAACCAATATGATATGATATTTGTGAGAGTTGCTACTTTTAAATATATATTTTTAATATTTCTCATATTGATTTTCCATAAATAAAAAAAATACGGAGATTTTTTTTAAATGATTATTTTTTTCATATATTTAAATTGGTAGATTTTAAATTAGTTTATTTTTTATTTTTTAAAATGATTTTATTCATATCTTTAAGCTAATAGACTTTAAATTAATAAGTATGAGATATTTTTCCACAAAAAGTTAAATTGTGATATTGTTGCCACGGTTTAACTATGTAGTTTTTGAGTCAAACTCATTGACTCATGTTTAATGAGTAGTGATTTACAAGAATCCATATCTCATGATAATAAATAGAACACTTAGCAGTCATTGGATCTAGGTGATGCTCACAGAGGTAAGCATTGGGACTTTCATTAGTTTAATTTTTAGTTTTTATAATAATTTTAGTTCACATATTTTGCTCAACTTTATGAGTGTTATTTTTCTATATTATTTTCTTATTAATTTTTGATAATATATTTTTATGAGAATATTTTTTAGATGATAACTTATTAGTACATGATAAATTAAATAACTAAATATTATTTATTTGATTTATTACAAAATTAAATTTTATTTTACTTAAAGTAAACACCTATCTGCTCATGTTATAAGCACAAAAGCTTGCGATTGCTAGTATATATTATTTAGCCAATAGGCTATATGTGAGGATTTTGTTTTCGTATTTTTTTTTTTTGGCTGGAAAATTGTCAGCCTTTGACTGGAAAACTGTCAGCCCTTGCTGTTAATTATTTTTCAACTAGTTTTATGGCACTCCAATTTTAACTCTTATTTTTTTTCTATTTATTTAAGAAATTAATTAGTTGTTATCTTCACTTTTAACTCATGTTTTTCTTTCTTTTTTTGATTTTTAAAATTGATTGAAGTTTCAGTTTTAAAATTATTTTAATTAGTTTAGTTTGTTTTACTTCAAATATTAATCTTTAGTTTATCCAATAGGATATTTGTGGGAGAAATTTTTTTAACTATATTTTTTAATATTTCTTAAATTAATTTTTTATATTAATGTTTTCAGATTTTTAAAAATAGTTATTTTATTCATATATTTAAGTCAATAGACTTTAAATTAGTTTAAGTTTTTTATTCTATAATTATTTTTTAAAGTTTTAGTTTTTTACTTTTTAAAAAAATTAGTTTAGTTTTTCTTTTTAAATAGTGATTTTGAGTTTAGCTAATAGGATTAACAATTAAGATATTTGTATGATTGAAGTTTTAGCTTTTAAATTGTTTTAATTTATTTTTAAATTAGTATACTTTTTATTGATTTTAGTTTAGTCAATATGATATGATATTTGTGGTAGTTGCTATTTTTAAATATATAATTTTAAATATTTCACATATTATTTTTTCATAACTTTTTTTACGGAGATTGTTTTTAAATGATTATTTTTTCATATATTTAAGTTGGTAGATCTTAAATTAGTTTATTTTTATTTTTTAAATTAATTTTATTAATAGACTTTAAATTAATAAGTAGGAGATATTTTCCCACAACAAGTTAAATTGTGATATTGTTACGAGGGTTTAACTATGTAGTTTTTGAGTCAAACTCATTGACTTGTGTTTAATAAGTAGTGATTTACAACAATCCATCACTCATTATAATAAATAGAACACTTAGTAGTCATTGGATCTAGGCAGTGAGACTTCCCTTGGTTTAGTTTTTAGTTTTTATACTTCACTTTATATATTTTGCTACATTTTATGTGTTATTTTTTTCATAACATTTTCTTATTAGTTTTCCATAATAGATTTTAATTGGAATATTTTTTAGATGATAATTTTTTAGTATATGATAAATTAAATAAATAAATATTATTTATTTGATCTATAAATTTTATTTAAAGTAAACACCTACAAACTCATCGCACAAAAACTTGCCACAACTAGTATATATATCCTTCAAAAAGTAATGTGTAATTGAATATAATTGTAAACCATTGCTTTAAGATTTCAGATTTTATAATTTCAAAGTCTCTATAATATAAATGTTAGCATGATGAGATGATATGTAATTGCATACATATTACACGCTACTCTTCTGATTTTTCGAATTTATTTTATTTTTCACAACTTCTATATTTTCTTATTCTAAATCTTTATTTTATTTTTGACAACTTCCAATTTTTTAAAATTATAATATAAACATTATTGTTCAAATTAAAAAAATCATGCAAGCAAGACTCATGATAATTGTGGGGCGTTCCGCAATAAAGACACCAAATTCATCCTAAAAACATGAGAAAGTTCCGTAACTTTCTTCAGAAAGATCCTGCCATGGAATCCCAGGTACTGGACACAGCATATACCAAATATTAATTTATTATAACTTATAATAAATAAATAAATTGGAAGGCTTCTGATCCAGAGGCAAGTCCCGGACATCTAAGCTGACCTTGTGTTTTGACTTGATTTTTAATTTGTATTCTGCACGCAAGATTTTTGGTCTTAAATTAGACCAAGATCGATGAATTCGGAGTGATGTGTCAGGCAAATTGCATTCACCATTGGAGATCACTCTGCACTTGTGAGTTAGGCGCTTGATCACTCTGCACTCGTGAGATGGGCGGTTGGTACTTTCCTACCTCACTTTAGAATAGAAAATCCAATTCAAATTTTGGCTGGTTCAGGAAGAATGGTTGTTGGGCGCTTGCAAATTTAGTTAATTGCCAAATTGTTAGTTTCTATAAGCCATAAATTTCACCTCGTAACGCCCCATATAGAAAGTTTATGGATGGTTTGCAGCAAAGAAAAATTGTGTAAAATTTCTGGGTAGGAAGAATTAGTAAGCTATGAGTGCATCAAAAGCAGAGGCAGTAATGTCAGAAGATGTGTTGGGCATGGTGAAAGCTCTGAAAGAGGCTTCTCAGGAGTTACCCAAGAATGCTAAGAATGTGGAAAACTTGGTGGAAGAACTTAAGCGGCTGGAGGAGAGCGGGGCATTGAAGGATCCAAAGTTGCGGCGAAAGCTTCTGAGCTTTTGCAATCTGATGGAACCCCAGTTGGAGAGAGCTCGTAGGCTTGCCAGTAGAAGAGGTTTGAGATACTATATCTCGAGGGCCAAGGGGAAGGTTTTGGGGAATGACATCAGTAACGTGGCCAATGCAATGGAATCTGAGATCAATTTGTGGTTAGATCGGCAGAATATTGAGTATCTGTTGAAGCTTCTGGATAGCCCTGGTTGTAAAGAGGAAGAGATAATTGATGCCCTTGGTGTGTTTGAGGCTAAGGTTAAGGAAGGATACAATCCTGATCTGCAAGATGTTATTTTGTCTCTCAGGGTCTTTGAGTCCCTCACTTGTTTGTTCAGTAAGCCAGAGTCTTGGAGTCCTAGGGTTCTGAGGGAGGCTGCCTTTGCTTTGGCTGCTCTGGTTCACTTTAATAAAGATGTGTTTGTTAGTCAGGTTCTCATGTTGGGTGTTGTGGAGAATTTTTTAAGCATGGTTAAGGATTCCAGTGATTTGTCAATTGGGATCGTAAGTGTTATAGGGAGTTTGGTTACAGCGGGCAAGGGCGCGGTGGTGGATGAGATTCATGCCCATGGAGGAGTGAGCAAAATTGTTGCTTTGTTGGAGGACAAGCGCGAAGAGATGAAGGTGGTTGCAATTGAGTGTTTGTTTGAGATAGCTTACTATGGTCAGAAGGAAGTAATAGAGGCCATGCTAGAGGATGATATTGTGGGGAAGCTTGCACACCTTCAGCAGTCACAAGCTGGAGGTAATTTCATTGATTTGCCCATGCACTTCGAACGCAATGAATCAGCATCATCACTATTGTCATCCCACCATGATTCACAGTCTGATTTGGGTCCAGGAAATTCAATGGGATCTGGCAGCATTACTTCGCCGCAAAAGGATCCACAAGATTGTTTGGAGAACGTGGAGGATGAATCTGAAGATGAGGCAAAATCTTCTCCTCCTATTTCCAGGAGATCAGCAGAAAATTTCCTGGAGTCTGTTAAGTCAGGCGATGAGCAGCACTATATGGCTGTTGAAGAGTTTTGGCAGAAGCATCCGTTTGCAAGTGCTGTGTCCAGGTTTGCAATACAACTGGAGATAGGACAAGGTTTAAGGAAGAGGGAAAAGAGAGCATTGAAGCAGGAAATTCTGAAACGAGTTAGACAAGCGGTACCTTCTGATGCAGATGTTGCAACTATTTTTTCAGAGGTTTTATGGGGTCCATAGATTATGATGCCACTTTCAGATAAGCCCTAGCCATTGATTCCTTTGTAATTTCACGTATGTTTCGTAGGATCTTTGCATAAGCTGTCTCTTATTTAGATCTCTTCTATTATATTGCTTAAGAGTCCTTATGGAGATTCATACTCACTTCTCTTTATAGCTCATATTCTGAAACTTGTACGATAATTGATAATTTCTGCTCACCACTTTTGAGCAGAAGTATTGGTTGTTTATCACGGCAACCCAGCTTGCAGGGTGTTCCTGTTGTACGAGTGCATTTATTTTATTCTGTATCTATGAAGCCTGTGAATTTTGAACTCTTTATACATATCTCAAGAACAGCATTGTTTCATTCCCTATGCATTTGTACCAGGCAGAAAGGGAAGTCCTTATTAGGCTCATGTATACATTGAATTGTATGTGCACGCTTGTACATTGACTATTTTGTTAATGTAAAGAATCTAGGCAACATTTGGCTGCCTTTCATGGCTGTGGCATTTCGTGAAGATGTTTCAACTTTCAGCTTTGATAAAACTGTTTATACTTTTATAATTTTATTTTGCGAGTGTGCACTTATAAACACATATGATAGATATCATGAAAACAAAAAGAAAAAATCTATATATATATCATCATCGTCACATAAAATAAAATGCAATACATGCATATACATAATATCATCAAGTAAAATAAAAAGAAAACACAGACAATATATATATATATATATATATATATATATATATATATGATCGTCAAATAAAAGCAAATGCAATACACATACATAAGCACATCTATAGTTTGCAAACTCTCCAAGGACTCCCTGAGTTGAGTACTCTCTATTATTTTTTCCTCTGGGTGATTCCTCACATGTTTAACTATCACATTTTTATAGAAATAAAAAACCAAGGGTAAAAATGTCAATGCTGGTTAAAATGTGTTTTTCACATGCTGTATTTGCTATAAAACCATGCATTTTCTCTTTCAAGATGTCAATTTATAAGGTTATAAATTTTGTAATTAAATTTTACAAAATGTTTCTGTAAGAGATTTTTATTTTACTTCTTTCTAAGTTGTCGAGTTTTCGATGAGTTTTTACCAAATTGAAAATTTTGGGCTTGCTGAGTACTCTCCAAGTCTGAGTCTGCAAAGCATGCACACATCCACATACACATACATACATATAAAAGTTTCTGTCACTACACAGTTGCAGGATATTAGAAGAATCAAATCTGGTAGTGGGAAACATTTCCTAGGCAAAGCTTTTCAGGTTTTTAGTGATGGTGGCCTAGAACATGAGCTTGAGAATGGAACCCAGGACTTTGAGGTGAACATTTGAATCAGTTCTACTACCTCCTTGTTGTCATCAAGTTGAACTATTATCCAAGTTAATTCTAACCAAGAACAATTAGACTTTCTTTTCTGTGAAACATGCTACCAGGTATGGTTACAATAATGTGCTACATATTACAGTTAACCTTTGTCATGCTCTCTCCAGCAACAGACATAATGAAGCAACATTCCTTATTATTTGCTAATTAGTCCTAGCTAGCATTAACCTCGACCTATGTTCATAACCAGTCATAATTTAAGTAAGCATCTCTGTTGGTTGTTAACCTTTGTCATTCTCTCTCCGACAACAGACATAATGAAGCACCATTCCTTGTCATGCTCTCTCCAACAGCAGACATAATGAAGCACCATTAGCATTACTCTCAACCTATGTTCATATCCAGTCATAGGTATAACTTAAGTAAGCATCTCTCTTGGTTGCAATAATTAAATTTGGTAAACTCCATATGTCAAAGCTTACTTAATGTACAAGAAACTTTTTCCTGCATTTTTACCATGTGTTTGTAGGTTGAAAAAACCAGCTATTCAATCAACAAACTATTGACCAATCACAATATGCTTAGTTTGATCCCTTTTGAAGCTTGTTCTTCTGTAATGGAAGCCGTGCAGTGTGGTATCATATTCTTTAGAGCCAGGCAAATTTGAAAATTAATTGAAGATTGTGTATATATTCTGGGGGACAGTTTCTCTGACTGCAAGAGAGCATGCATGCCCATGATTTTTTTTTTTTTAACACCGTGTTTTCTTTGAGGTCCACCCTGTTGATCTTTTTGAATTTTTTTATCATTAGAATGTATGTTTCTGGATTGAACTGTGTAAATTTATTTGCATCAACATTTCCGATCATACCCATTGATCCATTATGAGGATGTAAGAGAGCTGTATCATCTCTGCTTATGGTACAGGTCCATCTCTGCTTATGATAGGCTTATTTGTAGCCCATTTTGATATGCTTGACTTTGTGCTAAACTTTGGCAACCTATTTTAAGGAACTTGTGCAACTTGAAACAAAAGACAAATAAAAACTACATTTTGGTTTAAAAGGTGCTGCAATCGTACCTTTAAACTTAAAGTAGTGTTCCGCCATTTTTAAGTCTGTAGGTAGAAGGCTGACTTTTGTGGTGTACTGATAAAAATTCAATACGAACTCACTATTGTGCTCAGGCCCTTTCTTCACTACTACCCTTTCTTCACTGTACATGTAGTAGTGCTCAAGTGAGCATGCAGCTTAAATATATCAGAAATTGCTCAACAGATTTACATTTTTTGAATCGCCGACCGACTTGGTGAATGCCAAATTCAAAACCAGTCAAGAAACTGTTCTGATTTTAGTGCAAGATTTTTATGAAATCATTATGGAAATGTTTGGCAAACCCTAAATTATAAGGCAGCAATGCCAGTTTTTAGTGTGGGATGCTTATAACAGCATTGTGCTCATGTTTGGCAAGTTCCATATATCTTTTTAGGAAGAACATATAATAAATAATTTGTCTTTTCCAGATGTGGGTACAACGGTACGACAATTTTTTCCCTTGGGTATGGGTACTGTACACACACAGATGTATATTTATCCACACATACACATATACGTATACATACATACGTACATGCATACATTTACGCGCGCGCGCACACACACACACACAAACATACATAAATAAGTATGTATGTAAGTATATGTACACGCATTTTCACAAAATTATAAATTATAAGAAGAGAGAGATACTCATAAATCCATAATTGCCAATAAGTGTAATTTTTGTACCCATCATAATATAATATTCATAATTAGTGAAAATGATAATACTCAAGTCTCAAAATGTCATTATGCAATAAAAATTCAAATCCCAATCAATATTTAATATTCATATGCATCTTCTGGTGAAGATGCATCAAGTTGAACATTTGGTTCAATTTCATTTGGACCACAATCTATCAGATCGCCACTCCCACTAGCTGTGCCTTTGTCAAGTGCAAGACCAAAGACTTGGGCAAGTTGTACAACTATAGCACCTAAATCCGTACACTTAGGGGCGAGCTCTCAAATTCTTTGTCACATGCTCATTGTACTCAGATTTCTTATGTGACAATAGATGAAGGTTGGAGTGCATGTAGACCAAATCCTTTGCTTATTTGCACCAAATGGTTGGCTTGACCAAGTCGATGGACAATGCACTTCAATTCCTCACAGCTGAAGAACAACTTGCAACTTGTTGAGTTTGCAGACAACATTTTGTACTTAATTTTATAATTCAAGAATCAAAACATAAAACATCAAACATACATCTTATAAAAATAGATTTTAAGATAACTATGCAGAAAATTGAGAGATCTGTGGAGTCATGGCGGGTATGTGGCAGTGTTCAGGAGATGGAGCACAGCGCAGGAAAGTTTTGTTGGGCTGTGCAATTGTGGCTAGTGGCAAGGATCTTTAGAAGGGCAAGGTGAAGAAATCTGCCAAGAGTGCTCTAGGCATCCTGATTTCCGACCCACTCAGGGTTCTGAAGGAGGGTTTTTGGGCAGCCCCTTCCCCCTGATATTTGTCTGGCTACTGATCACAGTCATCGGCTCCTCTCCTCTGAAGGTTGCAGAAACAGGCAAAATCCTTACCACATCTGTTCTGATTTTTGCAAATGACAAGTTATCAAGGAAAGCCCTAAGCCATGGCCTGATCCTCCTCCTTCAAACTCTTTATTACCTAATGCAACTCGTGCCAGCATGCAAGTCTGCTCTTTGGGGTATTCTGTAATTTTTTTGGTGGATGACCCAGTGGATTTTCATTTGACAGATCCAAGCATTGATGATATTTTGGCTGAGATCAGGAGCAGATGTCTTCTTGCTTGTTGCTTGAGCAAGTGGCCACTGGTTGATCAGTTTGCTGAATGGATGAAGCTTACTTGGAGCAACCTTTCCACTCCTGTCATTGACATTCTTGATTTTGGTTTTTTCTGCCTCCATTTTGCTTCTGTGGAGGGCTGTAATTTTGTGATGCAGGATGGCCCTTGGTTCTATGGTCAGCTGGGCCTCAGTATTTCAGTTTGGACTCCTTTCTTTTACCCTGCAGCTGCTAAGATCACCTTAGTTCCCATTTGGATCAGACTGCATAACCTCTCACCAGTTGTGTGTGCAGTGGAGCTCATTAAGGACATGATTGAGCAGATTGGATCCTTTTCTAAGTTGGATTTTGTTTTAGTTGTTCCCCAAAATAGATATACCAAGGTTTGTGCCATCATCAATATCTCTAAAGCTGATGCACCATTCAGTTTTGATCTGTCTTTCTCGCGGCTCTTGGACCCAGTATCCTGATTATGAAGGTCTCTCCTTCGGGTGCTTTCGCTGCAACAAGATTGGTCACAAGGTTGTTGGTTACACTTCTCCTAGGGCAGTCATTTCAAGCAGAGTTGGCTTAAAAAAATGGTCAAGTGCTTTGAAATCCAGATGCTGATTTTGTTCGGTGTAGTCATTGGAACTTTATTTCTCTTAATGGAGGATCTTGATGAGACATTTTTTGATTTCTTGGATTCAGGTGATATGGTTGCCCTAGTTAGAAAATGCACTGTTTTCCAAGCTGCTAGAACTATGTCCAAACCAATTTTCCGAACCCAAAGGAAGAAAGGGCCCAAATCAGAAGTAGAGAAACTTGAAATCAAAGATAGATATGCTATTGAGGAAGGAACTCAGTGGACCATGGATGCCCTCCTCACCAGAAGCATGAGGAAAGGGAAGCTGAAAGCACAATATTTTAATATAATTTGCAGAGAGAGAGAGAGAGAGAGAGAGAGAGAGAGAGGGAGAGAGAGCATCTTTTAAAGGCTGAGGCTCCCTGCCATTCTCAGAAACCTGCAACAAAGGATTGATTTTGGTCTACCTGTTCTTTGGGGGTGAACAACACATAGCTATAGCCTATAGCTGCTCTGCAGCTCTTGTTAAACTCAAAAATGAAATTGTTTTTGTAACAAAGTTTTCAGTAAAAGAGTTTTAATTCTTTTTCAATGTGCTAACCAGACTTGTCAATGGTATTGTGGCCATGACAGTTGTAGAAGGAAGGGCTGAGCTGAAATTTGAAATGAATACCTGTTCTTTGGGGGTGAACAACACATAGCTATAACCTATAGCTGCTCTGCAGCTCTTGTTAAACGCAAAAATGAAATTGTTTTTGTAACAAAGTTTTCAGTAAAAGAGTTTTAATTCTTTTTCAATGTGCTAACCAGACTTGTCAATGGTATTGTGGCCATGACAGTTGTAGAAGGAAGGGCTGAGCTGAAATTTGAAATGAATACCTGTTCTTTGGGGGTGAACAACACATAGCTATAGCCTATAGCTGCTCTGCAGCTCTTGTTAAACGCAAAAATGAAATTGTTTTTGTAACAAAGTTTTCAGTAAAAGAGTTTTAATTCTTTTTCAATGTGCTAACCAGACTTGTCAATGGTTTTGTGGCCATGACAGTTGTAGAAGGAAGGGCTGAGTTGAAATTTGAAATGAATATGGCAAGTTGCTTTTTTTAACCAAAGTAACGTAAAGATTCTGCAAATGCTGATGAAAATATTTAGTAAAGTCTGCAATTAGGTCTGATCTAATACCTTTCCTTCAATGTAGAATGTCTTGATCTGTTTCTTAATGAGTAAGAGATCTATCTTTGCTTATAACTGTTCTGCAAGTAATAATTTAAATCCTGATATAAAATCGCTGAGGTAGTGAATGCTTAAGAAGAAGACTTGAAAATGTTTTTGTGTGCTCTTAATCCACAAACATCCCTCTATAAATATGACGCCTAAGGACATGCCCCTAGAAGGGACATGTCCCTTCCTTAGTTGGCCATGACTGTCCTTACTAAAATCGGTGCATATTTTAGGATTAAAACAAGATAATACTCAAGTTAACTAATCCTGTTTGGTGTTTAGACAAACAATAATTAACCTAAGCTAGATGCCGGTTCTCTAGAAGACAAGCTATCATATTTATATGCCTTTTCCAAGGCATCATGTCTATAATAAGATCCATACAATCTGTCATATCAGAACAGTAAGATTATTAAGTTACAGAATTTAACACTCCCTCTTAACTTGATAATCATACTGAGAGATAACATATCTAGCATCATCAAATAATATGAATAAGCATAGAATGATACTCTATATCTATCTGAATCCTCAAGCATGAGGTATTATAGAACATATGATACTTATATCATATCACTATACCTATGATGTGACTTATCACTTACACTAGTGATAATGATATTGCATGAAAGCAATATACATGATAAAATCTGAAGAATAATTAAATTCTTCATTTATTTAAGTTGTGATTCATAGGTACTAGCTCTTCTATATCACAACAAGATCCCGAGTTTAAGATCTACCAGAATACAGGATAAATCCGGAGAATACTAAAATTCTTCCTTTATCCAAATTGTGACTCATAGATATAGCAATGTCCATATCACAGTACGATCTAAAACTCAACTAGATCTTATAGTAGAACTCTACTGTTTAGCACATTGTCTAAGAGATCGTAATCTCGTCATAATGTCTTTTATATAATTGTTCATTATCTCAAAGATCGTCACCTCTTAAATAATGACTGCAAATGGTGGAGCCCATAACAGTCAATAGCCTGACAAAATTAAAATATTTTATTAATAATTAAAATAATACATATGAATTACAACTCAACCATACCAAGTCTCCTCCTAAAGTGTTCTATCTTCACTCTAGATAGAGGTTTGGTGAGAATATTTGCTGTTTGATCTATAGTGCAAATGTATTCTAACTTTACAGAATTCCTATCTACCATATCTCTTACATAATGGTAAGGAATTTCAATATGCTTAGACTTGTCATGGAAAACTAGATTCACTGAAAGCTTGATGGAACTCTAATTATCACAATGAATAATCGTAGGGTTCATGGCTTGCCCAAATAATCTTACAAGTAACTTTCTTAGCCAAACTGCTTCTCGAGAGGCCATCGCTACTACAATATATTCAGCTTCTGTGGAGCTCTGAGCTACTAAGACTGCTTTCTGCATATCCAAGACATCATAGCTGATTCTAAATTGAAACAACATCCTGAAGTACTTTTTCTTTCTTACACTTCCACCCCAATTTGAATCAATGAATCCATGTAAGGCTAAAGCAACTTTCTCGTTTTTGAGTCCAAGATTAAGAGTGCCTTGTATCTCATAATGTGCTTAACTGCAACTAGGTGAATGTCTTTTGGTTCACACATAAACTGACTTAAGGCATTAACTGCATAGCAAATATCCGGTCTTGTATTTACTAAGTACATAAGAGACCCAATCATCTGTCTGTAGAGAGTAGAATCTATGGAAGGTGATTCTGTTGTTGCTTCCTTAAGTTTATGTGGATTAGTCTCTATTGGAGAAGACATAGGTTTGCAATTCCACATTCCAAATCTCTTTAAAATGTTTGATGTATACTTCCCTTGATTAAGTATGATACTTTTAGAATTCTGCCGTACTTCTAGTCCTAGGAAGTAATGATGGAGTCCCAAATTTTTCATCTCAATTTCTCTAGTTAGATCTTTCTTACACTGATCTATAAGATGATCATCACCTGTTATTAGTAAATCATCAACATACAGTATCAGAATTACCATATCATTTTTATCTCTTTTATAATATAAATTGGGATTGGCTTCATTCTTGGAGAATCCTAAGCCAGTGAGGTACTTATCAATTCTTTCATACTAGGCCCTAGGAGCTTGTTTAAGCCCATAGAGAGCTTTCTTGAGCCTGCAAACAAAAGTGTTAGGATCATGAGTTTCAAATTCTTCAGGTTGCTCCAGATATACTTCTTCTGAAATCTTTCCATTTAAGAATGTTGTTTTTACGTCCATCTGATGTACCTTCCATCCCTTTGATGCGGCAATTGTTAAGACTGCTCTTACGGAGGTATATTTGGCAACAGGAGCAAAGGTTTCTTCATAATCAATCCCTTCTTTCTGAGAAAATCCTCTGGCTACAAATCTGGCTTTATACTTCTCAATACTACCATCAGCAACATGCTTTATTTTAAATATCCACTTGGAAGAAACAACAGATTTTCCTTTAGGTCTTGGAACAATTTTCCAAACATCATTTTTCACAATAGATTGGTATTGTTCTATTATGGCTTCTTTCCAAACTGTATGTTTAATAGCATTAAAAGGATTGGTAGGTTCTGTTTTGGATAAATCACTCATGTTTGTTGTATAACTAGAGAATCTTTTAGGTCTTTTGCTTTCTTTGACTGTTCCAGAAGGTGCAGCAAAGTCTTGAGCTACTTCAACTATTTTAATGGCCGAAAGTGGCATTTTCTTTGAATTTTCTTCAAGATTCATATTTTGAATTTCATCTTCTATTTCTTCTAAGTTCTCCCTCTAGGACCTAGATTCACTATTTCTTTCAGAACTAAGTAAAGGTGAAGGTTCATCAGAACTTATAACTCTTTTGAATGCAAGATCTTCTTCAAAGATTACATCCCTACTAAGTTCAATATTTTTCTGTCCAGGTATGAAAATTCTATATGCCTTAGATGTTTCACTATACCCTACAAAAATACCTTTCCTTCCAGAGGGTTCTAACTTGGTTCTCTTTTCTTTTGGAACATGGATATATATAGGACACCCAAAAATTCTAAGATTGACTTATATTGGGTTTTACTTTAGTAAATATTTCTTTAGGAGTTTTATCTTTAAGATAGGAGTGAGGGTTTCTGTTTTGAATATATACAACAGTACAAGAGGCTTCTGCGCAAAGATAATATTCTAGATTTTGGTCAAAAATCATAGCTCTAGCAGCTTCTATAATTGTCCTATTTTTTCTTTTTGCTACCCCATTTTGTTTTGGGTTATAAGGAATAGTATACTCCCTCTTAATCCTTGATTCATTACAAAACTTTTTAAACAAGTTTGAGGTATATTCTCCTCCGTTATCAGTTCTAAGGGTTTTAATTTTATGCCCTGAAAAGTTTTCAGTTAATGTTTTGAATTCTTTAAATCTTTGTAGGATTTTTTCTTGCATTTAAAAAAATAAATCCATGTTTTCCTAGAGAAGTCATCTATGAACAAGATATAATACTAGAATCCTCCAAAAGAAGGGACAGACATAGGTACACATAAATTTGAATGAATTCATTCTAGTACATTATTTGTTTTCCTAGTACTATCATGAAAGGGACTTCTAGTGTTCTTACTCAAAGCACACCCTTTGCAAATACTTGGATGACCTTTACTTAGTTTAGGTAATCTAGTAACCATCTTCTCCATAGTTGATAAAGTTTTGAAATTTTGATGCTCTAATCTTCTATGCCATATTTCATTTATATCTGCAGCTTCATGAACTAAGGCTTGAATAGATCGACTAGATTCTATATTCAATTCATACAAATATCCTTTTCTCTGACCAATTAGCTTTGCTTTCTTGATGGAGGAGTTCTTTGCCAAAATCAATACTTTGCCATCCACCAATGCATCATTATGCCCATCATCATCTTCAAGTGCTATAATTGAGATTAGGTTTCTTTTAATTTTTGGTACATAGAGTACACCTTTAAGAAGAAGAGTATTTTTTGAGTTTAGTTTTAAAGTACAATTTCCAATTCCTTCAACGGAGTGTGCTGAATTATTACCAATTGTAACTTCACCGTTAACCTTTTCTGATAAAGAGTCTAGTGTTTCTTTATATCCCGTTATATGTTTAGAAGACCCACTATCAATTACCCATACTTTATTTGAAATTTCATTTGATAGTGAGGAATACAAAACACAGTTCTCAGGATCATAAGTCTCTTCTTCTCTAGTAACATTTGTACAGTTTGCTTGCTGTGTGGAATTTTCAGGACAATTAGATTTGTAGTGTCCAAATTTTTCACATTTGAAACACTTTATTTTAAATAGATCTTTCTTGGGTTTTCCATTCTTTTGATTTCCCTTTTTCCTTTTGAAATGCTTCTTCTTGCCTTTATAGGAGTTTGTATTAAGAACATGAAGTTCTTCATCTTCTGTTTTCGGTTTCCCTCCTTTCTTTAATTTTTTGGATTCCTCTTGAAGACAATTGTTCTCAAGTCTATTGAAGTCTGGAAGATTATCTCGGGCACTTATTCTTTGTGCAAATGTCTCCCATGAATCTGGCAATCCATCTATAGCCTTCTGTGTCACTTATATTAGTTCCTATACTTGATAGTTCATCTCTAATTCTGGCAACTCTTAGGAAGTAAGAATTTATCGATTCTCCTTTCAATGTGATTCAGTTGCCTTTTCAGTGCAAGAACCCTAGTTGCATTGTTTACTTCATATGCATTTCGTAATGCATTCAACATATCAAAGGCAGTTTGATGTTTTGTAAGCATAGGTACAATATCATTTTTTACTCCATCTAAAATGATTTGAATAGCTTTTCTATTTCCTCTGCTCCAGATAGATTTGTGAGGTTCAACTAGAGGTTGTTTGGATGCTCCATCAACAAATTGTTTTACATCGTTCTCTTCAAGAATTATCATGATTTTGAATTTCTAGGCATCAAAGTGCTCTTTCCCATCAAACCTGTCCTCGGGTCTGATTGTGTATGCCATTGAAGATAAAAGATAGTTGCAAGATATATATGGAGTTTGATAATTGAATTTACAGAGCCTAGGTTTGACTACCAGAGCTCTGATACCATGTAAAGATTCTGAAAATTCTGATAAAAATATTCAGTAAAGTCTGCAATTAGGTCTGATCTAATACCTTTCCTTCAATGTAGAATGTTTTGATCTATTTCTTAATAAGTAAGAGATCTATCTTTTCTTATAACTGTTCTGCAATTAATAATTTAAATCTTGATATAAATCGCTGAGGTAGTGAATGCTTAAGAAGCAAACTTGAAAATGTTTTTGTGTGCTCTTAATCCACAAACATCTCTCTATAAATATGATGCCTAAGGACATGCCCCTAGAAGGGACATGTCCCTTCCTTAGTCGGCCATGACTGTCCTTACTTAAATCGGCACCTATTTTAGGATTAAAACAAGATAATACTCAAGTTACCTAATCTTGTTTGGTGTTTAGACAAACAATATTTAACTTAGCTAGACGCCAGTTCTCTAGAAGACAATCTATCATATTTATATGCCTTTTGCAAGGCATCATGTCTATAATAAGATCCATATGATCTGTCATATCAAAATAGTATGATTATTAAGTTACAGAATTTAACAAGTAATTGTTTCTTTTACATTTTAAAGATGGTTATTTTGTCACTGCTCTCCTCTTGCTAAGCATGGCGATTGCAAGATCTTATGGTTTCCTGCACTTGATTGTTGTTGGCATACTTTTGCATAGCCATGGGCATACTTCTCATCTACATAATTTATCACATGTTTTTTAACCCCAATTATTAGCAAGTTTCTCATGTGAATAGCCTGTTAGGGTTAGGGATAGGTTTACTTCTGCAATATCGTTTTTTATTACTGCAGCTTTCTAGTATCTGTGCTTTTGGGGATTAATTATAGCTAAATTGTTGTTTTAATGATTTGGCTTGAAACCTTAATCTTCTTGAAAGTTTCTGAAGTCTTTTCAAAAGATCCATTTTGTGCCCTATTATGCAGTCATTGCAATCCATTACATATCTTTGAGGCATTGAGTCTAACAGTTCACATGCCTTGTCTATTTTTCCACTTTTTGTGTACATTCCTACAAGAGGATTTTCCAATTATAATATTTGACAACCTTCCCCCCCACCTCCATTATGCTTTGATGGATTCTCGTACCCTATTCTAATGCCGGTAAATGTAACTTGATTGGGTTGGAGACCTATGTGCTTCAATAATCGTTTTCCATGAGACACCATCTCATCCTTTCAAGTGACCAAAGACTTTTCTAGCATGGTAAGCTTCCATCCGTGGCTCACAATTTAAAAGTAAGTGTATAAAAAACCACTTTTAGAAGTCATTCTTGTTAGAGTAATTAGATATTTCCTAATTAAATCTAGATGCTTAAGCTAAACTTTAGGCATCTAATAATTAATTTCTTTTATTAATTATTATGATGCAACCTAGGCTAGACCTTTTTAGGGTTTCAATCTTCTTTATAAGGACAATCTCTCATGGTAAACATTCATTCAGTTTTGATTATGGCAATCTACTTTTGTGCTCATCAAGAATGTCTCATCTATGGATTTGACAATTTTTGCCTCCATAGCTTTTTGCTTCTCTCTTCTGTAATAAGTGTTTGCATGAAGGTGATTCTTGGGAGTTGTGGGGTTGATCTTTCATCAACTTCAGCATGGTATACAAGGCCTAATGAAGTACCCAAGCACAACCAAATCTCTGAAAAGAGGAGAAATAGAGAAAACCACATGGGAAAAATCCTACTCGAAAAAGAGATGGAAAATATGTTGAAAAAAACTAGTGAAGGACTGAAGAAGCCTCCAAACTAGGGAATGTCCCAGAAGATAGGAACGAAAGATGATCATGAAGAACACCACTGAAGCATGTAGAAGTTGTAAAACTCTATCAAAAGTAACTGCTGATATGAAGGACCTCTATTGAAATAGAACCTGACCAAGTAGAGAAGACTGTAATCTGGATTCTGCATCGAATCAGGAGGCACACAAAGGCAAACAATTGAACTCGAAAATACAAATGGCATGAAACATCAAAGCCTGAAGAGCTGATCAATCGAACCAAGGAAGCGTGAGAGCAACAGAAGAACCCCCCTAATGTAGACAAGGGTGAGGTGATAGGCAACTGGAAAAGTGGGCTAAGAGAACTATAAGTCAAGGAACCACAATTAAGATGCACAAAAGAGTACATATGTGTGTACTGAGGTGATCAATCTCAAACATGTGAGGAGGCTAATGTCACGGAAGGGACACTCACTGGACAAAGGAAGATGGCAAACAAAGGCAAAATATCAACCCCCCATGGCACTTTATTAGAGTAGTGCATGTACAATAAGGCATAAGACAATAATGAATCCCAAGAATACAATAATCTGTACAAGTGTCCTCAGATAACATTGCTCGAATCAGAAGGCAAACAAAGGCAAACAACTAAAACAAAAATACAGATGCAATATGGCACTTTATCTCAGTGCATTTGCAAGAATGCATACAAATGGTGTCTAAATAGACTAGAAGAGAGACAAGGCTAATACAATAGATAGTACAAGTCATGATGAATCATCTGAAGCAACGAAATCAATTCCCGAACTTGAAACAACCAAGATATTTACCAGAATGCAAAAATGTAGAAGACTGAATAGAATGTTCCTAGAGCAAAATTTGGAAAAGCAACTAACATCACTGAAAAGAGGTCGGAAAGACCTTTCCAACGATATAAAGAATTCCCAAATCAGAGATCAGATGCTCAAGATGTCTCCTAGAGTGCAAAAACAAACTCTGGACTTTGACAGCAGAAAAAGCCATCAAAACAACATCAAAATAGAAAATCTCCTATACCACTGTGACGGGCTCGGAACCAGCTTTCTGTCGATATCTTGTTTGCGGAAAACAGAGTCCGTATGCCTGAGATATGAGCAAAAAAGTGAAGGTAGGTCCAAATAGAGGCCGGGGAGGTGACAGGAAGTTGTTATGTAATGCTGATGTCAGCAAGTGGCAGGCCCAAATTGGGCAGTCAAATGGCTGTCAAGGCAAAAAAATGCCTAAAAAATGATCCTTGTTGGACAAAAAATCCAACCGTCGGAAAAAAGAGCCGAAAAACTAAGGGCCAGTGCCGGATTAAAAACCGGTGGCCAATATTGCAACATGTGGCAAAAAAAAAATCCGTCAAAAGCAAGAAGCAAAAAATATCATAGGTTACAACATGCTGAAACACCATAAACCCCCTATGGAATAGCTAAAATGCATAAAAAAAATCCAAAGACCACGAAAGAATATGCTTGTGGGCCTAAGGCATTTTTATTGGAGAGTGGGTCATGAATGAGTTGACCCTGTCATTGAGTTCAAAGCCCGAGGCAGTTAGCAAATTCAGAAAATCCCGTGTCCTCATAGAAATCTGCCTTGAAATAGGGAGAAAATTTGCTTAAGCAAAAAAGAAACTGGGGTTAATGCAAATCACAATTCATTGATTGGAAGAGGATCGCTTGGAGGAGCTCGCAATCACAAGCCTTACGTGTGGGAGAGGCCAAAAAGACTTCGTGCGACAATCAAATCACATAACGTAAGGTGGCATGAAGCCTCTGCCAAACATAGACGTGGTTGAAGGAATATGTCAGGTTGAGGTGGCGCCAATACCCTTCAATGCATAGCACAAGAATTAATGCACCCAAACAAATCTGGAACCCCGCCTTCTACTTCAATTGACCACTTGGACTAGTGCAAAGAATGGCGAGTCAGAGCCATGTGGAGTCAAGGAGAGACATGGTGGCTGAAAGAGAAGGATCAATAAAGGCTAGTCCAAAGTTCATGCCAAATCTACTGATTCAAAAAACCGCCAACCTGCAAAGAAAGGGAATTTGTGGTTGAAAGGCCCATCAATCCGCAACATCACACGAAAGTGGGGACATATCATATGATTGCTCCCTCTTTTGTGCTCCATCTCCAACGCATACAACCAGATGGCACAATTCTTGGAAGTTTTGGCCAAAAAAATGTCAATGCCCACAAACACATGGATGAGGAAATCGATAGGAGGGAAGGCCTCTGGCAAACAGCTAGCAATGAAGGCATTAAAGAAGAGTGCACCTATGATTGGGTGAGTGAAGAAGCCTCATCATTTAAGGCCTGGAACAGTCGCTCTTTGTGAGATCCGCTCCAAAATACCACTCATTAACCTTCCAAAAAAAAAATGTAAAGCCAAATCCGACCATTGAAAGTTCGAAAACCACTGTGCTGGAGGAAATATCACTGGAAAAGGGGCAATAAAAGTGCCAAGATCACCAAGCTTGGAATTTAGTGCCAATGCCAAAGAGCAAACCTGTTAAAAAACAGTGACTCTAAACAGATTTGTAGGCTCTCAACGCCCCCAATTCAAAAATTCATCATAGAAAAATCGGTTTGTCCTCCAATTCTCTCGCCTTGCAAAGAGCCTTCATGATCACATAGCCGTTCCCAAACTCCAAAACAAGTGGAGTGCCAAATAGAAAGGGGCCTGTCAAATTGTCAGCATGGCAAAAAAAAGACACCTCCATACTTGGCAAATCCTTCTCGATTTCTTGCAAAAACTCGCAGACAACACATTAAAAAAAACACCCATCAAGGACTGAAAACTGAGGTGAGCTGGTTTGGTTGGGAGGAGAACAACAGCCAAGCAACAACATTAATTGAGACATGATCCGACAACCAACCCAGCAGCTTCGGCCAAATAGCCGTCCAAGGCATGAGGGGCACAAAAAATGTTGACAGAGACTACGTAGAAGGGTGTAGTGAGGGATCACACAATTTTTTTTTTTTAGATCACCCACTTTCGCTTTAAAAAATAAAATGGAATCTTTTGCTAAGAACAAACAAAAAATGGCCCTTCCAAATTTTAAGAAAATCACATGTCCTCTGCACAAAAAATGCAATTTTTTTGACAAAAAATCAACCAAAAAATTGCCTAGATTTTTGTGCTCAGGCCAATATGGCTTGGTTGCAAAACATTTTTGCCTCAGATTTCAATAGCGTCCAAACTGGACGTATTTTATATGAAAATGGGGGTTTTCAAGTGCTCTGAGCTCAATGGTGATGTCTATTTTTGCTCAAAGTGCCTTGAAAATCAGTAACCCCCTAGATCCAATAAGAAACCACTAAAAGCTCTGATACCATGATGAAGTAGATGAAAGATCAACCCCATAGCTCTCAAGAATCATCTTTTGTAACAGGTGTTTGCATGAAGGTGATTCTTGGGAGCTGTGGGGTTGATCTTTCATCAACTTCAACAATTATTAGGTGTACAAGTTGGTAGAAATTTGGCCGAAGCTGCTGGGTTGATCTTTTCTCTGTACCCAATTGTATATCAGTATTCAAAGACATGAATTGACATCCCTTCCTATGTTGCAGAAAAAAGGAAACACTGGAAAAGTCAATGGACAATTTTCCAAAATTGGATTCATATAGACCTTGAAAGTAGAGATTTGTCTCTGCACATTCTTTTGCTCGTTTGTAACTTGATAAGCAGCATATCATCTAAAAGAAGGTGGCTGCTGCATATATATGAGATGTGATGTTTGATATCCTATGGGTTGCAAACCTAAATACTCATGCAAGATATCATAATTCCTTCGTTAACAAGGGCTGCAAAGCAGTGTAGTTCCTGCCAAAAGCTGCACGAGTGGTGCTGGTGTTGTATGATTTGTTTGTGTATGATGTTAAATACAAATGATTCTATTGTGAACGTGTTATTGTTTACCTAGGCTATCAAATTAAGTACATTACAATGGTTTAACAACTTTTAGAGTGAGGATATTGACAATAGTTTAATTAAAACATGTTGCACAACATAAGCTGATGTGCTAAGAACGAATACTGGAAAAAATATAAGGAACTAAATGAGTCCTTGTAAATGAATTTGAATGGCATAAATAGTGGACAACAATATCTATATGATGACTATAGCTGAGTGCTCATAATTTATTCCCCATCCAAGGTTGGTTATATCCTTTCAAGCACAAAAAGAGCTACATAAGTGACTAAACAAAGTTCCTACCAAGAGAAGAATGCAAGAAGCATAATTATTTGATAATTCCAAATATTCTTATTTAGCATTTATGCTCTAGTGATAATGACTACTAGAAAAATCTTTCATACAAGTCACTGCAAACTTCATTTTTTCAATTGGCACAGGCTTGCTCTGTACCCAAAGCTTGATATAACATGCTTCAGTGAAATAGCCAACCCATAAGTCACAAGTGAGAAACAGAAAGTTAGGCTGCCAGTATGTATGAAGATGCTTTGGAGCTATGTTCCTGTTCCTTGACATTGTCATGACACAATATCTAGTTTTTATCTTAACTGCAGTCCTCATTGAATTTTAGAGGATTATGGACAAGCCGAACATGCAATTGTTCTCATAATCTCACTTGATGCTTATAATTTTCAACCGCAAAAGAAGTATTTGTCATTCTATGTTCAATTGTTGGTCATAATACTATTTGCCTGGTAGCTAAGTTAAAAGAAAAACAGTTGATATCCATTCCACTAACAGAGAGAATTTTATGCTTTTTAGTGACCCAAAAATTTGAAATTATTTTGGATTGGACAATGAACAATCTGCAGGTCATGTTGGTTTGTGGGTATATCTTGGAAATTTCATAACCTGATTTTGTTGGCTAGAATAGCATTTAACTGGATATGTATAACTATTAAAAACAGATAGAATACTCGCTGAATTTGAGAATGGTTTGTTTATAAAAAGACCAGTTGATTTGTTGTAGTCTGCTTTTCTCTGCTGCCTTCCTGAATGCCAAATGATGGAAAAAACAAAGTTGTGCCTAGTTCTGACTACAAACTGCTTTTTAAACATTTTTAAAATTTCAATCATTCTTGTTCACTAGAATTACAAGCTAGGCTCTGGTTACTTCTACCTAATTGCAGGGTAACTTTCAGACTAGAAAGTGGTAAAATCCAATGTCTAAGAATAAGTTTTAACATATCAGAAACCCATGAATAAGAAGATTGCAACTTCAGAGGACCTGTTTCTACATGAATATTTAGTCTGTTAAAAACATCAAAGTAACAGCACAGTAAAGAGTGCTCTATAATGATTAAACAAACTCACTAATCAAATCTCAGACCATTCACCAACCATCTAAACACAAATAAAACCAGACAACCCAAACCCTATGTCATAAAAATTGTGATCACTTAAAAAAATTGGAGAAAGACTGATCACATTAAAGCAAAGGTGCTCATTGTATTGGCGCTTTCACTAACATGGGGAAGACAAAAGCTACTGATAGATGATGAAAAGAAAGGTAAATTTTGTTGTGAGGTTTTCACACATCGCCCCAAAATCTTGGGGACCCCCTTTTTAATCGCCTTTAGGGCCAGTGGAGAAGGTTAGATGTATTTTTCACCCGGTTTCAACTTGATTTTCCAGAGCTATCAGTTCTATCCTTAGGCCGAATAAGTTCAAAATTGATTTCAACTTGGCAGGATAAGATTGTGAATTTTGTACTTAGACGATTTCTTTTGAAAATTTGGATTTAATTGTAAATTTGAATGATTTTCAAATAAGGAAATTTTTCGTTAGACTTAGGTTCTTGGAAAATCTTTTTTTTTTTTTGGTGAAATAGAATTTAATTTTGTAAGATGAAGTTAAATTGCAAAATCGATTTTTACTCTAGAGGCAATTTTATTTTTTGTCATAAAATTCTAATTATTTAGCAAAATCGATTTAGAGGAAAATTGCAAAAATTGGCTTTAATAGATTAAATTTGCCTTGAAAGCTTTTGGTATTTAATGAAATTGGTAAATTAATATTAAGAAATGGCTTTTGGTTAGCCAAAATTCAACTTCAAGGATGTATTAATTAGCAAACCCTCATTAAATAGAAATTTTTAACATCCCCAAGGCACCATTCAATTTCGTTTTGCAATTTGTGGTTAATTAGTAAATTAAAAGTGCAGTTTTCATTTTAGAAAATTAAAATTTTGGCAAAGTATTTAAAGTGGGCCACTAACTTAGCTTTAATTTTGGTTTTTTTTTCCTCTATAGGACCAAGTCGGCCAGCCTGGGAGGAAGGTGAAAGCTGCTATAAAGGGAGTCCCCTCCCATTTCATTTTCATCAATTCATTTGCTCCTCATGCTTGGGTGAATTTGAAGCAAGGGCAGATTTCCAGACTTGGGCGAAATTGGTGGAAGGCAGTTTTTTGGCGATTTTTGGGCAATTTCTCCATTGCCATTGTTGGGCGATTTGTCTAAGGGCCAGATTTTTTGCATTTTTGGGGATTTTTGCTCCACTTTGTGGGCTGCGATTTGTGCCCTAGGTGGCAGATTTTACAGATTTTGCTCCTTCTTTGCTTGGGCGAATTTTGTGGAAGGGCAGATTTTTTTTCATGTTTAGCCGAATTTTGTAGGAGCCGAATTTTGTGGGGGCCGAAATTTGTGGAAGACAAAATTCTGATTTTCTAGAGGGGCTGCAATTTTTTATATCAGATTTGGGCAATTTACATATGAAAGTTTGATTTTTGCATAGAAGGCAAGTGTTGGATAAGCTTAGAGGCTTTGTTTTCTAATTTGCAAAGGGATTTGTAATTCTTTGATGTCATATCCCGGGTTCCGAAAAGTTGCTGTAAGATTATTAGTTAAGGTGAAAGTCATCATCTAGAGTTGCAAGGAGTGCTTAAGCTGACATCCATTCTTTCGCTCTTTTCTAAGAATTGCACTACTTGGTTCTTCTTGCCTTTTGGTCCACCACTCTACCAACCCGTAATAGGGCGACGAGCATGGAGGATGATAGTGCAAGTAAGAATCCCAAGCGGGCAAACGCTAAGAAAGACAAAGAGGATATGACGCCCAAAACTTCCTTCTTCTCGAAAATGAAGAAAATAACCGATACTAATATCGCTACAGTGGACATGATACGGATGAGGGACAGACTAAAGGAAGGACAATTCCCCCTTGGCAAAGAGGATATACAAGAGCGGAATTGTACATGCAGCAGCTTTTCCTCCTACTTTGCCTTGTCCGGAATTGATTATGGAGTGTGCATCCAGATTTGATCTAGACAGTAAATCCATCATTTTTGGCGAAGGGAAGAGAGTGTTGGCCAACATTGGCGAACAAGCAATTGAAGAGACATTTAATATTCCCCAGAGCAAGGGCATGACAGTTGTAATGGTGGATCAGGCGGCCAAATCATTTCAAGGTAACCAAGAGGCCTACTTCTCACATCTAAAGCGGAATTGGATACACGAAGGAAGGAAAGGAGTTAACAAATCAACAAGGCTTACAGTGGCAGATTTCAAGCCGGAATATGGCGATCTCATTGTTCTTCTCAGCCGGATCATGGGCCTAGCTCAAGCTATGCAATTCGAAAACTGGATGTACTTCTTCATTGATGAAATCGAAAAGGGAAAAGGAAAATTTGATTGGGCTAGGATCATAAGTGAAAATTTAGAATTGCAACTTAGAACAGTTCAAAACCAAAGGCAATTCTACATGGGATCCTATCTGTTTTACTTAATTGCTAGATTGTATGAGAGTCCGGGACTTAGGGCCTTAGGAGAGATTGGTAATGGGCCGGGGCAATATTTGGTGCATGAATGCTATCCGCAGCTTCATTTGCACAATAACAAGGATTACAAGATGTTTTGCGATGCATTCGCCATGAAGACAGTAAGGGTATTACAAGGGGCGCCTGCTAAGAGACTTTCATCAGAAGCAGAAGCAAGGATTAAGAAGTTTGGGAGTTGGTTCATCCAATTCCCGCAATTCACATACATTAGAGTGGCAGGAAGTACAGTTTGTCCCAAGAGGCTTCCAAGATACCCGCCCGACAAGGTAGTTTTGATGGAATTGGCTAGGCAGCTTGAGCACTATGATAGAGTAATGAGGAATGAGGGGAAAACAGGCGTTTCCTTCTCAATTATAATTGGCAATGATAGTTGCCCAAATCGGGCCGCCTTTGAGGCTGCGGAAAAGGAATTGGAGTGGTATCATCTAGGATGGTACAGAGCAAGGCAAGGATTCGACCCTGTTGGTCTTATCAAGGCATCTCATGGAAGCGAATTTAAGCATGTTCCCACTATAGAGGACTTTTGGGCCAATGCAAAGGATGATTTTCACGTGAGAAAGCTAGCTTTCTCGAGATTGTCGGTGAACATGATGAGAGATATCAGATGGAGAGGCCTTGATATTCTCGATCAATTGGAGGATGATCGTAGTGTGTTGAGAGAAGACTATGAGACAGTAGTTGGAACAGAGTTGAATCCAGTGGATTGGGACGATCATCAGGATCCTTCCTTGGAGGCAGTCACAAGGACAGTAGATTTGCATACCGAGTCGTGGTATAATGCCAAGTTGAGAAAGCTACAAAGACAAAAGGTTCTCCTTACTTATGAGATGATGAAACCGAAGGAAGGTCTAGTAGAATCAATCGGACAGAAGGGTGAAGGAAGTGGCCGGCAATCGGAGACAGTTAGAAATAGCAAGAAGAGGGCTTTGGAGGTAGAGAAAAGCCAAGAACGTTCGGAACCTCCAGCCAAGAGACAGCGGGCAGCGCCGTCAAGGGAGAGTATAACTAAGGCTAGAAGCCAAGAGGTCAATTCGAGTGATAAAGGGGCCGCAGTGGAGGTGAGCTCTGATTCGGAATCAAGTGGCTACAGTGAAAGTACGGAGTACTCCCCTCTCTCGGAGAACCAGCAAGGAAATATGGCAGAAACTAGTAGAGAAGAAGATGGGCCGATTGATATTGAAGAGATAAGTCAGGCGTCTAAGGCCGTTGGTGATGCTTTGTTGGTCGAACCGAATCTGGATTTGGGGAGATGCACTGCACCACTATGGTTAAGGCAAATACTTATGCCGAGAGGCGAGGTGGTAATGGCTCACGCAGTTGATGATATCCAAGGACTAATAGAAAAGGATGATAGCGAGAACCAAAAACAGATGGCAAATACGGTGGCAAGGGTAATCAGAAGCGACAGTGATGGTCACCGAAGGGTTCAGATTGCTATACCAACAGTCAATAAGGCAGCGGATGAGATTGCAGCCGAGGAGTACGAAATAGTAGAACATAATTTGGGAAGAAATACAGATGATATGGAATGTGAGGAGGTTCAGGAAGGCATAGCATCAATCAGAGAAAGATTGAGGAAGGCAAACGAAAAGATAGTAAATTTGGAGGCCGAAAACAAATATTGGAGAGATTGCCAGCCAATCCAACAGCTGCATCAGGCAGCCCTTCCTCAAGACAGCGGGAGCAATTCAGAAGAGGTATCAGCTCAGTTACATGAAGTAAGGGGTTGGATCTATGATACAATCCAAGATGGGCGAAATTTCTTGCCCTCCTTCATCTCAACATTCCAGTCATTGGTGACTGTTAGAAACAAATTCAGATTATTTGAAGAGGAATGGAAGAATTTTCTTCCCATCAAGGATTTGGTTATTCCTAGGCTGCAGGCGTTCATTAGGCTACCGGAGGCATATTTGGAAAGAGCCCGGTTGGTTGATGAGAGAGGATTGAGCATAGTTGAATCTTGGTATGTCGCATTGACTACCAGATTCAGAACACTTGAAGAAATTCATGATGAGATTGCACAACACGGCCCAAGCGTCGACACTTCCATTTCGACCATGATGAGTGACGTTGGGGTGGCGCTTGATTTTGAGGGTATTAGAGAGGAGGATGTCAGTGAGACAGGATTTGGATCGAGATTGGATGAGTTAGGAAAGGCTGCCGTCAAAAGGAAACATCTGAACACCCTTTCCTCACTCAATGCTTTTATTGGGTTTGCAAAGGAATATGAGAAGGATCACGAAAGGATACTACAAGCAGCAAACAGCGTGGCAAAGTCAGCAGAACTCCGAGCGAAGCACACACCTTGTCCTCCTATGGAAGAAGTTAACGAAAGGCTAGCTAAGTTCATTGCCTTAGCTAAAAGAACAAAAGAAAAAGGAAGAATTATATTAGAAGATCATCTTATGTAAGCCCAAGTGGCAACTTTCTCTTTCTTCTAGAATAGGACAAGTGTTTGTTTCTGATTGGCCACCATTTTGGTGCCTTCTCATTGGTTGCCACTTTTGCACTTTTTTCATTGGTCCATTGATGAGGTGGCATCTTCTCATTGGCCGATGGGGTGGCAACCCTAATTAGGGTTTTTGGATCCAATCTGGATCGTCGATCTTGTTTTGATCTCTACCGTCCATTGTATTTTGGACCTCTATATAAGGCCATTGGCTCTCATTTGTAAAGGAGGAGGGGTTGGAGAAATTGTTGCGAAAATAATACCAAAGTGCTCTCTTTTTCATTGCATGTTGACTAAGAACATTGGGTGTTATTGCATGTTTTCTACTTCCACATAGTTAAATTTTCTTTTCAAGTTGAAGCAATTTCATTTCAAGTTGTTAGAGTAAGAGTAAAATAAAATGGATAGTTGCATGGTAGCTTTGGTAGATGTTTGATAGGGGTCAACACTAGGCCACTAGCATCCTAGCGGCTGGTTGGGAGGCTTTGTGTGGTGATCTAGTTTACTTTCCTTTGAAGCGTTGCATCTATGGAGGTAGGGCCGCTGGTTAGCCTTCATTAGATTCGATCCCCGTCCATCTGCTAACCTTCCATTCTTAGGAGTAGGAGTAGTTGAGTAGCCAAATTTCATGCTTAGAAGAGGTTAGTCAGAGAAGTAAACCAAAACATCGGCATTCTCACCTTCCATCGCCATTCACCCTACATTGCCATCATCGCGCCATCAACATCATCTAGCATTCACACCGAACCACCATCTCCATTTTCTCACCAAGATCCAAATTTTTCTCAAACAAGAGAACGTAAGGCCGCCTACGTGATTACCAGCAAATCACATTGATAAAACTGAGCGAGTATCCAACGGTGTAAGGAACATTGGAGTTATACTCATGTCCCATGAGAGATAACTTTTCAAGAGAGGAATTGTGTATTTGATATTTTGTATCAAGCATCCAATTACTAATATGTTATGTAGTGACACAAAACTCGCATCAACAAATTTCTAAGTGAGTCTCGATACACAGGTTTCTCTTTCCTCCTAGGATGCACATCATTGCTCCTTCACACAGAATATGGCTCTGCATAGCATAATTGCAGACATTTATAGGAAATACCTGATAATCCCATTAAAATGTCATAGAATATTAGAACCGCCATCTAAAGAATTCACACAAAAACATTTAATTACAGAAACCGTATTACAATAATCCAAACTTGTAAACTGAAAACAATATTAATGTACAAATGACTGGACATCTACCAACAAGACCAAGTGAAATATCGAAGCAAAGAGTACAACGAATAGAGGGAGCATAAAGTATCACCATGTATCTTCTAGAACTAGCAAATGTTACTCTAGGCTAAAGAGGGATTGGGCTGGGGGTTCTGAAGCCTGGCCTAGCTATTGGAATGTAAGGGATGTTGATCAATTATCTATAGAAAGTTCAAAAAGAATGCTCCTTGTGATGAAATTATAAACAGGTAGTATACTCAACATAAGGATGTATTCAATCCATAATTTTAGACAGAAATAATTCCTCAAATATTTCTGGCTTAGACAATACCCCAAGCATTACAGCAATTAAAAGTTTAAAACTAATGTATGCAATCTCCACAATGAAACTAATTGCGATAAACCCCAAAATAGCATGGACGGGAAAAATTGAAAAACTTTGTAATACAGATGAAAGAAAAGATGGATACAATTCTTTGTTAATGTCTCTCTCTGATAAATTTGAGTCTTTGACTTAATAAACCTGGGTAGTACCTTTAATTTGTACAAATTTCTGGCTTATGAGATTCACTTGTTTCAGGGGCCACTGAAATCTCAGATTTTGTTTCCAAAAACATGCTGGTCTCCATACATGACAGTTGTTTGCATTGCATATGGGTTTTTGTCCATTGACATTCAATTATGGAAACAGGATTCGACCACTACATTTCATCCAGCTGTAGAACATGAAACATATATAGACCATTTTACCTTGAAATTTGAGCTTTATGATTTTTGAGGTCATCATTCATACCTCTGCCCTAAATTTAAAATGTTATTTATTACTAGCTGTAATTTTAGGATTGGCTTCTCTTGCTGTCCATGTAGCTTTTGCAGCATTTTGTTAGATGTGTTTCTTGTGCGTTTCATGTTATCATCATTAACAGGGAAGTGCACTGTAAAGAAAATTCCATGCACTCCATCCTACGTCCAGGTAAATCTTGATTAACACAGTATTTATGCACTTCAGAGGGCACATATATACTGCCTATCTTCTAAGAATAGGGTTAAGATTAATTAGGTAAACAACATGGCAAGTTAGATGCACAGTTTAACTGAACTTTGGGAATAGGATAGAACTTTTTAACTAACTGCCGTAAAATCTCCCTGGCCTTCAGATCATTCAATAATTACCTATTATTTCATAACAAATCTTGTTGCTTTGGCATTTGCACATCCTTGAAAATGCTTTTTAACCATAACAGTACAGACTTAACAGGTCAATTGGGAAACTGTTGGAACAATGTGATCAGATTCCCCAGTAGTTTATACAGCCGGATATTTGCAGCTGCTACTTGATTTACAACAGACATCTGCAGAGTCAATATCAGTTCGGATGAGAGCCTACAACTTCACTTCTATGTTAATGTGAATCTAATTGCCAATCACTACAAACCTGCGTCAAACCCTGGCTTTTATCAATTGCAGAAAGACATGATGATAAGATAGTCTGCACTCTATGAAGAAAGCATTGTGATAACATTGCAGTAAGATGAGATGATGCAGCAACCTTATCTTAATATTTTTGGGCAAAATATACAAATTGGTGCTCAATAATTGCCCCTATTGATTTTCAGCCAATAAAAGTTGAGGAAATTGATTTTTCAATGTATATCATTAAAAACTTAGCATCTATATTATAAATTAAGTCAAAAAACTTTGAAATGGGACAAATATCTTATTTATGATTTGTAAGAAAAGTAATTTTAATAACAAGTTAAATACTAATAGTCTCTTGCATATGGTTCTATGACAGGAACTTAAAGAGTACATTACAAAAGACGATATGAATATAAAAATGTATTTAACACCAAATTTTGGCACATTCATTTCAAAATATAACAGTTGAAGACCACCATGCATTGTAAAGAATATGCTTGTGCACTCAGTCTCCAAATAAACTCTTAGCTGAAACATAAGATATTCATGTAACAGTGCTTTCAACTGTCCGTGATGTCAGATACTTCACAAATGATCTCTGTTGTAGCAAGTATCACAATGCAAACAGGGTTGTGCAGCGATCCACTACTGTTAACAATTTTATTATGTAAATATAATTGCTCACATCTATTTATGATTTCTGTTGTAACAAGTACACAGTGCAAACAGATTCATGTATTGGTCTTCACATCTATCTATTGGTTATGCCAATATTATCTTGCCCACCCGAAGAGGAAAGTTAAAATTCTATCTGCAAAGAGCTTGTGGCAGCTGAGATATGAAGGAATTTTAACGTTTGGGTGTTTTGTTTCTTGTTTTCTATTTCTTGTTTCTGTTTCTTTATGGTTTAGGAGGCTTTACAATTTAAACATGCCTTGACACTATAATTTTATGTTGGAAATGGTATGCCTTAACTGGCAGTGTTGTGATCTCTCATGATTTTGTAGTCAGATGGTTGATCAGTGAAATAGTGCTTAGTTTGTTCCTTATGTGGGCTGAAACCAATTTTATTTCTGACCTATGGACTAGTTCTGCATTGTTGGTGTATTTTACAAAATCAAGTTTTTTCAGGTGTCCATATCTATGTGTGGTACTGCTACTTATGCTCATTGATGATATGTAGGCTTTTCTACGATACTTAGATCTGCACTCCTTAGGTCTGTAAGGTAAAGCATGTTGTTTCATCTGGAATCTGCTAAGGATAGGCCACGATAGGCCAAAAGGTGACCATTTTGTTTTAATATCACTTCTAACATTTGCAATTACGTTTGCAATGTGGATCTCGATAAGACACTCTCCTCTGCCAGTTTAAGTGGACTAAAATTGCAAAATGATCACCTTTTGTTTTACCTTTACGAATTTGTAATGAATCATAGAACCAGAGATGGTAATCCAGATTGGTCTCTTCACTGGTCTCATGACATACCATTTTTAAGTTAGATTTCAGCCCATGGCTTGAGCGGATGCCCAATACAGTATGATAGATCCTATTGTCAAGTGAACTGGAGGGAGTCTAGTGCAGACCATAATTATCACGTTGTCCTGCACCCCAATGGAGAGTTTTTCACCAATCATGCTTTAAACTTGAGTATCCTATTAGCATTGGTTAGCATTTAGCCTGAGCCTCAACTGAAAAAAATAAATCAAAACTAGTAAATAGAGGGATTTAGTACTAAATTAAGAGCATCCAGTGTTTGGTTTTTGTAGGTTATGGCAACTCATGAATGGTTTTATGATTTATCTAATCCTTTTTGTCCAGTTATACCACGATACTGCCAACTATAGGATTATGATTTATCTATTTAATGTTTTGCTCAATCTTGAGGGTTTTATAATATTGAACATTATAATATTGGTCATAGAAGAAGGCAACCTTCTATTAATAGAAAGATATATAGTTACAGGTTATTCTTTTAACAAATTCTTGAATCTAGATATTTTTCTTTTTTGAGTCATTAAAATTGACAAATTTACATTTATTAGTATTTTGTAAGCACACAACTCTAAGAAAACCATACCCCTACCTCTAATTGTAGTATGACCTCTTTTCTAATTCCTACATATTTAAAATTTATCTTTAAATTATCTCTCTGCATATTTTACATAGATTTTTAAATTATAGGCAGACAGTATTAAAATTTGACCTCTAAGACTCCCATTGCCAACATTATTACTAACACATTCATTTTTCAAATTCATGACAACACACAAATTCAGGTGGGAGTTGGATGTACAATTATTTCCAACACCCTCCCTACAACCAAACATCCACTAAAACATAAAATGAGCACACTGTTGGCTGAATATTTGACAACCAACAGTTTTTTGGATCAATTGCAAAATAGTAGTTTCAAACACATGTGAGACACAATCTCTTCTATTTGTAAGAGAAGGTTCCTCCTATCCATTGCAGCTGAAAACAACTAATACTTAACTAGGATATAAGATTATGTTCATGAAGCTAATCAATAGGGCATTACCTCACCATATTTTGTTTCTTTAGAATAGTTGTTCTTCCTTTATCATATCCTTTTCTTTGGGGAAAAATGATTTTTTTACAATAGATTTTTATGTACAATCTAGTAAACTTTCCATGACTTATGCAAATTGAGAAACACAAATGGAATGTACGTGTAGCTTAAAAACTACAACACGTACTACACCTTAAGCACACAAACATAGAAGATAAAACCAACATTGACTATAAGTTATCTTTTAGGTTGAGTGTAAAACACTATCTTTAAACACAATAAGCAATTCAATGTTGACAAGATTTGGTTTAGATCCCTTTTAGAGAATTCCACAAAACTCACAATTAACTCCGGATAATGTTGAGACATCATAACTTGTTCAAACACAAAAATTCAAAAGCAACTTGTCTCTTTTATTGATTGCAATTCAACGTACATCTAAAATCACAATTTTAGAATACCCACAAATTGATAAGATACTTTATTTATAAGGAGACTTGGTACAGGGGCACCTAGGTAGGCTCATGGAAGACCTAGGGCTTCTAGGGTATTTTGGCTTGTAGTGGTGCTAGCCACATCACTAGGACAATAATGGGACTAATCTAGTCCTAAGGTGAGGTAGGTTAAGTGTGGAAAGCCTCAGTAGGCTTTAGTTGTTCCTAGTTGCATGATTAGGTCACTAGGGCATTTTTGTGTTTTGGAGGGTAGAATGGCCAATTAAGTGTTTTAAGGTCCTTTTTACATGTTTTAAGTCCATTTAAGGCTTTTGGTAAAGTTTGGGAGCCTTTGGATCAAGTTTGAGGGCAAAACACTAAAAGATGTAAAAGTTGCTAATAAATTGTCAATGTTGACTAACATTGACAACTTTTTGTTGCATTTGAGCAACTTTGTAGATTGGGCTTGGTAACTGTCTAAAACAGTTAGGATGGGACTAGGGGTGTGTATTTAAGGTCATCCTCGACCTTTTGAAAGGGTTGGAAGTCTTTGTCATTTTGATGTGTACGGACTGAACAACAAGAAATCAGTTACAATTTATGATTTCTGAGTGTTGTTGCACTTTCATGGATTGAATTTGGGTTTTTAGTGATTAGAAGTATTAGAGGAGTTCAATTTAAGATTCTATATAACATCAGTTTGTGATTTTGTAGGGTTTTAGTTGTTTAAATAAATTGTTTTGTTTCTTGGCTACCTGCTGCTGCTTTCAATCAGGCAACTGACCAAAATGGAGTCATAGCTCTTCTTCCCACCGTAGGATCTGCACAGGCTCTTGGGATTAGGACAATGACTCCTTGTACATACTGGAAAGTGAAGGAGGGGGGCCCTGGGAAGCAAGGGAAGTGTTTTTGTGGTGATGCCCTAGGTGAGCCAGAGATGCATGGCTAGGGATCACAGTTGAATGCAGAGGTGTTAGGAGGGATTGAATGCTCGAAATGCTTCAATCAAAGCTTGGAATTTGATAGAGGGATGTGTGTTGAAGTCCCAACTGAAGTGGGAGGCATTGGTGAAGGTTTTATGGAGGGTAAAATTCAATTCTTGTCAGACTGGTTCAAGTTCCTTGCAAACCCTGATTTTTAGGCACTGTTGTAGGCCGTACTGTATGGATGTTTTGAGAGCTTGGGACCTCAAGAATCCTTTAGTACTTTGAAAAGGGTGTCTGAATCCATGATTGGTTTACCCCCTTATTAAAGGCTTTTGCAAGTTAATTCAGTTTTTCATCAAATGGAGGGCTAATTGCTTGTAGCCTTTTTGCAAGCAATTTTGTGCAACTTTGTGTTTCTTGGAACTCGATTAGGGTTTCAGTTTCAATTGTGGTAGGAAGTCTTCGAGAGTATCTTGGTGCCTTTTGAGATGCTCATACCTTCACTTGGGGTGTTAGTTATGAAGTTGGGCTGATTGTGGAGTTAATGATGAGGAAGCAATAAGGTCAAAGCAAGCCTAGGAAGTCGTAAAGGAACGTTTGTTCTACCTAGTTGGTGTGCACTAGTTGAATGGACTAGGACCTCATAGATAGGATCCTAAGGAGAGTAGGGTAACTAGCAACCCCAATAGGTCAAAGGAAAGACCTAAGGAGACCCTAGAAGAAGCTAGGGTGGGAGCAAAACTAGTTGCTACATCAAACCCTCTCATATTTATATTAGAGAGACTATAGGAAAAAGGTAGATGGATCCTAACTAACTTTGACTTATTTAAGATTACAGGCCTAAACTATTTTGACTTGCAAGTTGTAATGTGATCACATGTAATTACATCTTTCAACTTTACATGTAATATGTCAAAAATGAATTAAATAATGCATGATGGAAAACAAACTCCGTGTTTGACAAGATGACTTTATTGACATGATCCTCTGTCAAAGAGGTCCTCATGCTGCTACTGGATGGCTCGCTCTTGGAGTCTTCAGATCTGAATGCATAGATAAGAGCATCTGAAACAGAGTAGTTGTGGTCAATTCTGAGAATTTCCATAGTTGGACAAGAACTAGACAAACTATGAGACCATGGAGAAAAATTCTGACAAGACTCGAAAAAGGGGGAAAAGGAGACTAAAAATGGATGAGTTGCGATTTGGGTCTTGGGAACCAATTTTGCAAATGCACAAAATGAATACATAAGTTCATTGTTGTAACCAGTTTCAAAGTCCTGATTACAAGTATGTATAGTTAAGGAGAATTCATTCTACATTGCATGCAATCGAGGATAGTTCCAACTGTATGCAATCGTGAAAAAAGTTACAACTGCATGCAATCGATGAAAAATGTTCCAACTGCATGACAAGATGCCCACTTTTTGCATTGTAGAACTATAGGTCTGCATTGCAAGTGTGATTCAGAACTTTTGCCCCACATTGCAAGTGCAATTCAGCACCATAGGTCAACATTGCAAACAACAATGCAAACTTACTTGCAATGGAATCTATAGATCCCGAAATTGCAAGAAACCTTTTTAACTTTGAAAACTTACTAAAAGTTAAAACAAAAATCAAGCACTTAGACCTTTGACATCAAATAGCTTGATGATCAAAACACTCGAAAATACATGGATTGTATCTTGAAGAGCGTGCCTTAGAAAACATAGGCTACAAATTGAACAAAAAGTCATAGGGATTATCGCATGATTTCCCCAAAGCTGAAATTAAGAACAACACTCACCACAACTAACTCGAAACTTCAAGAATCTCTCTTCTTCCAACACCACAAATGGAGGCATTTCAAGGCATCTATTTATCCTTTTCAAATATTAGTTAATGATCCTGAGATATCTAACATTTATTGGGATGATTTTTTATCATCTTCTTCATATTTTACTAGTCTAGCCAACCACTGAGATAGATAATCTGATATTAATTGCATTGAAGGATCCAATCACCTATTCTACAGTATAAACATAATTTTTCTCATTCAAGTCAAATTACTAGTGATTATCAACAGAATGCATACTTCCAAGATTCAACCAGAATTTTGCAAATTAAAAACTTTTATACAGAAATCTTGACATCATCAACATTGACAATAACAGCTCCCTTTTTATTTGGTTGCAAAAACCTCTCCTCTAATGAAAAATATATGAGTAGTTGCAATGACAACAAATCTGCATTGCAATAGCATTATTATCAACAAATCTTGTCCATTAGTTGACATTTTAGCTAAAGAATTAGATTCGGTTCAGGCTTTTAGTGCACCATAGCTATGCTACTGTTTCTATAATGGATTATTTTTCTTATTCTACGATAACTAACATTTTCTAAGCACTCCCACCATGGAGTCATACCCGATCTATCTCTGATACAATGATAAATATAAGAAATTGGCAGAAATATCATACAGTTGAGTATAAGAATTCAAATAGATGTATTAATAACCATTGTTCACTACCTGTATTAATTGAAGTGGGATTACAATTAAAAAGATCACAAACTCTTAATCAAAAACTCTACAATCTTACAATATGGCAACTATTGACACAGCTACAACTCTTGCTAGTAAAGCTATCTGCCTTATACTCTTTGTCCTCAATTTCAACTTCGCCATGTTTCTTTTTAATTTTTGGGATGAAACTGAAGCTCCAAATGCTCTTTCATTTAGATAAATTTCAACTCCATCATCTTTCAGCTTTTTCTTATTTCAACTGATTTCAATCCCAGATATTTTTCTTTTTCCAAGTCGTGCAGATTCATGGAAATAATTGCTGGTTTTCTGAAGGGATGAATATGTGATCTGTGTTGTGATCCACTGTGACTTTTTTCTGAGGTTTCACTAACTCTTTGGGCTTTCAAATATTGACATTTCTCATATTCACTGAGCTTAGTGAACTAGATGTGGCTTCTGGATCAATTTCAATTCTGGATAGCTCTGTTGCTTTGGACTCAATTTGGCCTTCTCCATCCTGCTGTTTTTTTAACTTTTGGATCTATGAGAATCCCCATTTTCCCCTTTGCTTTTGGAGTAGCATCGATTTCAGTCCGACTTACCTTTACAATGTCTGACTTGAGTTCACCTTCATCTTCCGTAGCTTTTCTTTTCCCAATTTGTATTGAGATCCGCTCTGATCTTTTCATGAGATTTAACCATCAAGGGGCATCATGAGATCTGCTCTGATCATGTCTGTGACAAGAATTGTACTTGTATACTTATGTAGTTCTCTATAATAATTGCGATCCTCAGTTAGACCTAGAACTTCACTAGAAGTGAAAGAATCATGAAACAGTTTCTCGGCTTCTGAAGCTGGGAAATTTACTTGATCATCTTGTCCTATGAACTTCATGTAAGCTGTATCATAAGTTTTGGTGGCTTCTACTCTAGTCTTGAAAGTACTTAACCATGGTCTCCCCAATATTCATTCTTTAGAAAAACAAAACCCTTAAATTGTGATTAATCCTCTTTTCCTTGGATATTTCTGTATCCAGATGTTGCTTTGGTTTCAGCCTCAATTTCGTTACTATTAGCCTCTACTTATTTGATCCAATTGGTTCAGTATTATCCTCAGTTTCATTACTGTTAGCCTCTACTTCATTAGACCCAATCGCCTCAGTATCATCCTCAATTTCATTACTATCAGCTTCTACCTCATTTGACCCAATTGATGTGCTTTCTTTGTCGCTATGATGTTCTGAAATGGCTTGAAACTTAAGAAAAGAATCTGGGTTTTCATTACTATCAGCCTCTACTTTATTAGACCCAATTGATATGCTTCCTTTGGCAATCTGATGTTCTGAAATAGCTTGAAACTTAAGCAAAGAGTGGGGGCTTTCATTATTAATAGCCACTACTTCATTACAACCAACTGATACGCTTCCTCTGCCACTCTGATATTCTGAAATAGCTTGAAACCTCAGCGAACAATGAGGGCTTTCTTTACTATCAGCCTCTACTTGATTTGACCCAGTTGAATCTTCATACCCTTGATCTTTCTCCTTTGAGAAGCCCAACAAGAACATCAAAATCAGCTATAAGAAAATTCAGAATCACAATCTGCAAACTAATTCTTTTCTACTTTCATTCTCATGAACAATCTTAAAATAGATCAAATGTCAAGTGGACTCCTCCGTTATCTGGTTTTGTTAAGATTAACTTTGATGGTGCATCACGTGGAAACCCAGGCAAATCAGGAATTGGAGCTTGCGTTAGAGATGAGTGTGGAAGGGTTTTAGCAATTAAATCTCAACCTTTACCTCCGGGGACAAATAATATGGCAGAGGCACACGCTTTGCTAGCTGGCTTAATACTAGCAAGAAGAAATGGTTTTCATTCAGTTCATATTGAGGGTGACTCAATGATTATAATTAAAGCATGTCTCTCAAAAAATTCTTTCAATTGGAAAATTACTTATATCCTAAAACAGATTTGGGGGTTATTGGATTCGTTTCAAGAGTATTAGATATTTCATATATATAGGGAAGGTAATTCTGTGGCCGATTATTTAGCAAATATGGGATATGATGATCAACATGTAGAGTTTGTTGCCTCGGCTTCACATCCCAATCTTAATTCTCATCCAATTATTTTGTCTGCCTTTCCTGTTCTAGCAGAACTTTTTATCCAGGATTCAAATTAATGTCTCCAATTGCAGCCCTTTGTAGTTTGTGTTGTCGTAGGGAAAATCTTTTGTGGGCTGCTTTTTTTCTGCTTATTTCTTTTGTATTTCAACGAGGAAATGGGGTTTTCTTTCTAGTGCTTTCCCCATGGAGTTATTGCACTAGCTATTTTAATATATAGTTTGTGGCCCCATCCACATTTGCCAAAAAAAATTTTAAAAATAATCCTAAAATATATAGAACTGAGAACAATATTTCAATTTTTCAAAAAACTAATCTAAAAAATCGTTCTTGCATACCTTATCCATTGCAAATGTGAATCACACTCAAGCTGTGCTAATATTTTTTTGTTTCCCAATACCAACTCTAGTACCTGCATTAGCATTAAATTTGTCAAGTTGCTTTTGTTCTATCAATAGAGCTTTTTAAAATTTGTTAGAAACTATCAGAAATATGAAAGACTTACTTGTTAAAATTTGTTAGGAAATACGAAAGACTTCGAAACCGGAAATCTACCCAAGGAAATTTTTTAAATTTTAATCTAATTTGTTATGAACAATTATAAGTATAAACCAAAATTTACAGGAACAATGAAATTTGCCAGATCAGGAAAGCACAATTTTCTTCTCCACTCCTCAACATAGAAAATTAGATTTGTTTACAAACAATTCCTAATTTAGATGTACCTCACCAAGCACCTCATTATAATGCTATCATTTATATAAAATTGAAAAATCTATTTTTATATTTTAATTATTTCAGAATAAATTTAGAAAGGAACATGACTAAATTTAACTTATGTAAATCAGTTTCTGGATTAGATTGTGTGGAGATTTTTACCATCAACGTTTCGAATCACACTACGTGATCCATCATTAGGATGAGAGAGCAAGAGATGTCAAATAAAGTAAGTAGCAGATTTAGCAAAGACTCACTATATAAAGGAGAACAGGAAAAAGGAATGCACAAACCCCGAAGCTAAACCAAATAATAATAAATAAATAAAAATATAAAAATAAAAACAAAACAAGACAATAAGGATGAATGACTAAAACAAAAGGACATCACACAAAAATAAGGTAAACAAGAATAAAAATTAATTAAAAAAGAATTAAAATGATGACCAAGAATATCAATAGCTACATAAGTTTATATATACATATAATATATATGTATATATATATATATATATGTATATATATACATATATATGTATATATATACATATATATGTATATATATACATATATATGTATATATATACATATATATGTATATATATACATATATATCCAAGCAACTATGTAATACACTTAAAAACTCTAAAACATAAAAATGAGCAAATATCATAATCTTAAATATGTACTTAGTGTATATATGTGATACACGTATTATATATATATATATATATATATATATATATATATATATATATATATATATATATGTTAATAGTACATATATAAATAAGAACTAATTACATATATGTAGTATAGGCTTATATGCTAACTTGATAAATATAAATACAAATCTACCTATCTAAATAACAAAAAATAAAAAAAATAAAAATAATGAAATGTATGAGGAATAAACTTATATATGTAATACACCTAACACATATAAATAAGCATCTAATATATTTATAATATATACTAGATGTATATATGTAAAGTGCAAATTACATATAAATAAGCGCGTGCACGCGCACACACACACATACACACACGCGCGTGCGCGCAACAAATATGTCTATATTACCTATCTATAAGAATTTGTTATATATATGTGGTATAGACATATGTTTTAACAAGATATATATATATATACTTATCTACTAAACAACTAATCTAAAATACAAATAAATAATATGTTTATGATATATACTTAAATGTATTAAGCAAAAATAAGTATATGTTAAACATATAAGTAGCAAGAAAAATATCTACACAAATAAGAATGAAAAATTGAAGCAAGCAAAAATAAATAAATCTTAAAAATATGCTAGGGAAACAATAAAGATATAGAAAGGAAACAAGAGCGAAAAGACACAAGAAGGAAAGGAAGAACACTAAAAGGAGAACCTAGGACAAAAGAGCAACGAAGAGAATGAAAGAGTGAGGCAGCAGGTGCAGCACACCTGACAAGAGGAGGAGGGGAGAGAAGACCAGAAACAAGGCACGGGAGAGCAACCAAGACGAAAGAAAAAGAGGGAAGAGGACAAGAAACAAGGCGGGGGAGAGGAGCCAAGCAGGAGGGAATGGGGAACTAACCCACATAGTGAGGGTGTTTGTCCCTGGAGAACAACATGAGAAGCCAAGAGGGGTTGAGGATCCAATCATCATCCCGATTAAGGTTGATGGGGTGGTTGTTGATTTCGATGGCTTCTTTAAGCTTTCTTTTGAAATAGTTGTCCTCATTGGAAATGATTTGCGTATTCTCCAAACATATGTGATGTTTGGTAGACAAAGAGTGTTCGGCTAATGCTGATTTGTGAACCCTATCGTGCTTGATGTCCGCCAAATGCTCTTTGATACGAGTGTGGAAAGAGCGACCCGTTTCCCCTATATAGGGTGTGCCACAAGAGCATACCACCTTGTAAACCCCTGAGTTGGAATACATATCTCTGGGGTCTTTGATAGGTGGGACATGATTCCTAATCTTGGAGAGGGGTCTGAAGGCAACACGCAGACCATTTTTAGATAGGATCTTGGCAATTTTTTGGGAGATGCCTTCCACAAAAGGGAGGGAGGCATGCAAGATACGAGGGGGGAGAAGCAAAGGGGAAGGATTCGAGGGGGCAAGGTGGAGGGACTTGGCTTGCTTGAGGGCTCTAGAAATTTGCCTAGAAGAATAGCCATTAAGCCTAAAGACCTGGTGGAGATGGTTGAGCTCAAGGTTTAAGTGATCATCATCACAGATCCTATGGGCCCTCAAAGCTAGGGTCTTAAGAATGCCCAATTTATGGCTAGGATGGTGGTGGGAGGATGAGTGAATGTACAGGTCGGTATGGGTGGCCTTTCTAAACACACGGCCCATGTTGTTCTCCAGGGACAAACACCCTCGTTGTGTGGATTAGTTCCCCTTTCCCTCCTTCCCTCCTGCTTGGCTCCTCTTCCCCGCCTTGTTTCTTGTCCTCTTCCCTCTTTTTCTTCCATCTTGGTTGCTCTCCCGTGCCTTGTTTCTGGTCTTCTCTCCCCTCCTCCTCTTGTCAGGTGTGTTGCACCCGTCGCCTCACTCTTTCATTCTCTTCGTTGCTCTTTTGTCCTAGATTCTCCTTTTAATGTTCTTCCTTTCCTTCTTGTGTCTTTTCGCTTTTGTTTCCTTTTTATATCTTTATTGTTTCCCTAGCATATTTTTAAGATTTATTTATTTTTGCTTGCTTCAATTTTTCATTCTTATTCATGTAGATATTTTTCTTGCTACTTGTATGTTTAACATATACTTATTTTTGCTTAATACATTTAAGTATATATCATAAACATATTATTTATTTGTATTTTAGATTAGTTGTTTAGTACATAAGTATATATATATCTTGTTAAAACATGTCTATACCACATATATATAACAAATTCTTATAGATAGGTAATATATATATATATATATATATATATATATGTAATTTGCACTTTACATATAGACATCTAGTATAGATTATAAATATATTAGATGCTAATTATATGTTTTAGGTGTATTACATATATAAGTTTATTCTTCATACATTTCATTATTTTTATTTTTATTTTTTTTGTTATTTAGATAGGTAGATTTGTATTTATATTTATCAAGTTAGCATATAAGCCTATACTACATATATGTAATTAGCTCTTATATATATATTCGTGTATGTATGTATCTATATATATATGCTTATTTATATATGTAATACGTGTATTACATATATACACTAAGTATATATTATAGATTATGATATTTGCTCATTTTTATGTTTTAGAGTTGTTAGGTGTATTACATAGTTGCTTGAATATATATATATATATGTATATATGTATATATATATATATATACATATATGTATATATATATATATATACATATATGTATACATATATGTATACATATATATATATACATACATACATATATGTATATATATACATATATATATACATATATATATATATATATATATATGTATGTATATACATATACGTATATTATATGTATATAATATACGTATATGTATACATATACGTATAACATACATATACGTATATTATATGTATATAATATACGTATATATATATACGTATATTATACGCATATATATATATATATATATATATATATATATATATAGCTATTGATATTCTTGGTCATCTTTTTAATTCTTTTTTAATTAATTTTTATTCTTGTTTACTTTATTCTTGTGTGATGTCCTTTTGTTTTAGTGATTCACCCCTATTGTCTTGTTTTGTTTATTTATTTATTATTATTTGGTTTAGCTTCAGGGTTTGTGCATTCCTTTTTCCTGTTCTCCTTTATATGGTGAGTCTTTGCTAAATCTGCTACTTGCTTTATTTGACATCTCTTGCTCTCTCATCCTAATGATGGATCACGTAGTGTGATTCAAAACGTTGATGGTAAAAATCTCCACACAATCTAATCCAGAAACTGATTTACATAACTATGATGGATTGTGGAAATCTGATCACATTAATAAATTTAACTTGTCTACTTTTAGATTGAAAAAATATTTAAGTCCGAAATAGAATGAACTATGGAGTTGTTTAACTTTTCGTCATAAATTTAGAAATGAAAAATCATGATTAATTGAATAGAGCAGCTGATATTATTTTTTTATAATTGATTGACATTTTTTTAATATTATTAGGTTTTTTTGGGATGTCGCTATGTTTTGTATATTTTGTTAAATTCACTTGTTTTTGTAAATCTGGAAAAAAAAATTCACCCTTTTGGTTTTTTTTTTTTTTTTGGCTTTAGTACAATTTGCTTTAAATTGTTTAATTATTTAATTTTAACTAACATTACTGATGTTAAAGAAGAGATGTCTAAGTACTGCTTTGGATTTTTTTTTTAGATAAGTTTCTATTATAAAATTGAAATAATGTGTTTTTTAATAATTTATATTTGATACATAATTATCATATTAAATTTTTTAATATTATATTAATTTATAAAATGAATATAAAGTTGAATTTTAACAAATTAAAATAAAATAATCTATAATGATATTATAAAAAAGTAAATTGTGTTATATGAATCGGGCGTGGAATTTAATGATCGTATGGGCCGTTAGAGAATTGAATATAATGAATTTAATTTAATTTTTTTTAATAATTTTTAATATTAGATATATATTTTTATATAATTTTAATAATACATAAACTTTATAGATCACTAATTTATAAATATATGTTATTCATATAAATTTTGTATATATTACTTAATTGATATTTATTATTTTCTAATTGACACTCAACCATTTTTTTAAAACTTAAAATGAAAGACATGAAATACATTTTTTCATCATGAAAAAATCATACCGTCAAATGCTGGGCCTGATATGAATAGTTTAATATAATATAGATTAGTTTTAGAATCTAATTTATAATTAAGAATGATATCTCAAAATTAATATAAGAAATGAAGCTTGAAATCTGGCGCCATGAGTTTGAGGTGCATAAAGCTGCAGTTTTGTTTACAAATGAGGTGACGTGTCATCCAAGGACTCGAGTTGTTTAAAGAGTTGGATTACTTCAATTTTTGAATCTAAATATTGATTTTAAGTTTTTATAATTTATTAAAGGGTAAGTTTCTATTTTTTATAATCTTATTTTTAAATATTTTTCTTATTAATTTTCACAATCAATTTTTCTAATGATCATCTTTTATATATATATATATATATATATATATATATATATATATATATATATATATATATAATTATTATTTTATTAATATAGATAGATAAGATTTTAACATGTGAGCATAGTTTATGGGACAATTATTTCCATTGCACCCACTTTGCACTTTGTTATTTTGTGAAGACTGATGATGAGTCTTAATAAATAAATTGAGTATAAATAATTTTTTTTTTGTTTCTCTATTCGAAAGATTTTTTTAAACCTTCAAGAAGATAAAGTTATTCATTTAATAATATTAAAATAAAATAAATAATACTTAGTACATTTATATTCTAAAACAAACAAAACAAGATAGATGCATGTAGGTTGGGAGTTTGAATCTCACTCAAGAATACAATCTAAAAAAACTATTTTTTAAAGGATTCAAAGATTCAATTTTTTTGAAGATTGATTTAATAAAAATAAATGTAAATATAAAAATTTAAGATTAACATTTCGCTACAAGATAAACAATGATAGAAAAAACTAATATATATTGATTAGATAAGCAAAGAAATATGTCTACAAACAAAATTTTTAATCATTTTTTTAATAGGTAAGCACTACCAGTAGGGTTAACTAGCTCTCCTCTACATTAAGATTAAATAAAATTTTACAACACATTGTGCACGATGCACATCAAACCATCAACTTAGTCATATGTTTTATCTATTTAGATGGATCAAGCAGATCTCCATTGTTGCTCAGATGAGCAACAAACTCCTCAAGATTAATAATTTTTACTCCATCCAAAAGTGTTAGTTCTCCATTGTTGCTCAGATGGGTTTATTGTTGACATCCATGGATGCATTGTAATGCCCTGCCTTGTGAACCAAAAGAAATTAACTTAAAGTTTCACTAAGTTTGATAAACAATTTAAAAAAATAAATAAAGATACAACAACAGTTATAGAATAGTGGAAGCAATTAACATACACTCATACATCAACAAGACATAAATAGGTTAATGTAATGTCCTCATCTTTTTAGTAGCTCAGTGGAGTTCTTGGCCTTTACATTCTTCGAAGGCTAAGTGGAGAAATAAGGATAAATTGATTAAATTAATTTCTTATAAAGTCATTAAATAAATTAAAATTAAAAGGTGACTTTGTATTTAATTAATTTAATTTTCTAGAAGCACAATTAATTATTGTATTACAAGGGAGAAGCTTCTAGAGAGTGCATTTTCTAGAAATACAATTAATTATTGTATTGGAAAGGGGGAAGCTTCTAGAGAAAACAATTAAATAATATTTTATCTCCTTCTAAAAGGGTGAAGGAACATAATAAATAGAGGTGAGAGCTTCATTGTTAATCATTCGATTATTGTGAATTGCATTTGATATAAAATTGGGAGAAGAAACTAAGGTTTCTGATTTCAGTCAGGCATTGGTGTAATGCCCCGCCAAGGGATCCAAAAGAATTAACCTAAAGTTTTACTAAGTTTGCTAAACATTTTTTTTTTAAAAGTAAGAAAGTATAACATACACATCAAACACATAGTAGCGGAAGCATTAACATGTAATCATCAACAAACATACATAACAGGTTACATTCCTTAAGGAGCCCAAGACATTGAGTCATATTTAAATTTAATTAATTCTAAGTCTATCAACTACCATATCCAAATGAAAGAATAATTAGAAAGTCCAAAGTCCATTTAATATACATTTGTTCCAAATGCCTCTTGGCAAATTAATTCGGAATGCTCATTCATCCACTGTACATGTCACAGGGTATGCAAGGCTTAAAAGAATATACATATGTAAAAATAGAAATACATCATCCTCTTTGGATCCATGATACGTACAATAAAATAAATGAAATCATCCACCATACAAGATACATCCATACATCAAAAAGATATAACATCCATCATAAAATATAACCATCCATCATAATGATCCATGAACAAAATGAAGGTAAATGCCAACAAAGAATGCTCCAACCACGGTGACTACGAACAGATCTCAATGGTAAGAGTGAAAAAGCACTACCACTCGACCGTGTGGAACCTAAATGGGCCACTCCCACCACACTGAGGAGATAGTCTCGAGTCCCAAATAGGATATCATAACACAAAACACAAACACTCTCTAAGTCTAAGAAATTCTAAAAGTACACTAACTCAAAGGTTCCAACATAGATAGACATCTAGACCCAGAGGCACACAAAGACACGTAGGAAACCTACTATGCAAGTGGGAAAGTGTCATCATACGAATCACGTTGGAAGTTACTCGAGCAATCCTTTAGGAATCCTGGGTCCCCAGTGATCCTGCAACCACTAGTATCCTCTCGTACTGACGAGGCATACTATGGAATGCAAGGTCATAACCAAGTGTTCTCTCAACTCCCATCCTAGTCTGTACTAGCACTCAAGGCATGGGTGAGAACATACAATTAATCTTATTAGGTTCATTTAAGTCTGTATTTAGTGTAATGTTATCACTTATTAAAAACAACTTACAATGAGTCATCTCCAGAGCCACTTAGGGTCTCCTGTCCCCCATTGCAAGCCACTTCTTGACACTACACATAGATAACCTACCCTAGGCTCATGAAATCACAAATCACAAAAATCACCTCAGCCCTATACAAGCGACTGGGAAGCATCATAAGATAAGCTGCAATAATCACATCAGTTCTCCACGAGCAACTGAAAAGCATCCAATGATAACCATAATAATCACAATAGTTCTCTATCAACAACTAAAGGCATCAATGATAAATCACAATATCCATCAGTTCTTAACAAGCAACCAGAAAATATCCCAAAATAAATCACAATACTGATCGAAGACTCCAAAATGGTCAAGTTCAAAACATGTCACAACATGACATCATCAAGAACAAATCACTTAAAACACCTCAGTCCTCTCAAGAAAATTGGAACACAATAACAATCAATAATCCACACACAACATAGAGCATGTCATCACATTACCATGGTTGGGTTTTAAAAAGATCGAGACTATAACATCATAATATCACAATTGCATAACCCCCAAACCTCTAGTAAACGTCCTATAACTGGTCAACAATCTAGTCAACCCCAAAAACTCCAAAACACAGATAACATAAACAAAACAGTACAACTTCATAGTTTGGGTTTGATTTAAAAAAACACATTGTTGAGTGAAAAGTAATGTTTCAGTTTCTTCGTTTTCAATATATATTTCAGGTGGATGAAATTTGTAGTTTAATATATGTTCCAAATAGGTATGATTCATTGTTTACCCCTACTAATAACCCATTCATCTCTTCAAGTAAAATATAAAGTTACCCCATTCATATTAAGTCAATTTTCTAAAAATAATCAAAGGACAAATAATTATTAAAATAATAATGATTGTTCTTTCAATAAAATAACTTTGATTTTATTTAAGCCAATATCATTATTTTCAAGGTAAATCTAAATTCCACTAAATGTTCTTATATATTAATTAAACTTAATTAAATTTCATTTAATTAAACTAATTAATAAAATAAAATGATCTTACTCTTTTATTAATAATTAAAGTAATAAATATTACTAAATTTATTAATTAATAATGCAATTATCAATAAAACACATTAATACAATTATTAAATAATAATAAAAATTATTTATAAAATATATTAATTATAATATTATTAATTAATAATAAACTTTATATTATATAAATTATTAATAAAATGTTATTAATAAATAACAAACATTATAACTTTATAACTTTAAAAAAAAAAAAACTTTTATTAATAACTCATTGCATTAAAGCAGCTGCTGTACGTAGCAGGCCTGCTGTAGCAGGGCTTGCGGCAGCTCGCTGATGCAGTCCTTGCGCCAGCAGACTGTCAGCAACTTTTAAGCCAAAAGGGGGGTTGGGGGGGGGGGGGGGGGGGGGTCGTGGCCCTCGCCTCCCAAACTTATATAATTTTTTTTTAATATTATTAAATTTTATTTAAAGTTCAATACGAATTTAATATAACGTCTTTTCCAAAATGTATTTTAAATTTTAATTTTATTAAAAATTAATAAAATTAAATTCATACATATTTATTTATTTATCATCATCATCATCATTATTATTATTATTTTTAATATCATTTGCGAGTATAATCTGATAGATGAATTACTATCAACCATTTAATTTTCCCATTTTAAAATTTTATTCTCTTTTAGATCCTTCCCAAATTTAACTTCTCAATTCATTTTGATTCAAACCCAAATCCCGATTTAACTTCCAAAATTCCTTCAACTTATAGATGAAGTTTTCAATTTGATTTATTTTTCTTTCAATTATATCATATAGATGATATTCGTAGATTCATAAAAGAGAACGAAAGATTCACACAACAAGATTTAGAGAATCATTTTCATCAATCACGGAGAAGACAAGATTATCTCAAAATCATAATTCTAACTGGGTGAACATAATTGAAGCCTACCTGGTTCTGATGCTAAAATCACAACGCATAGAAGATTCGCTTCTATCTAAGAACCTCTCTCCAACAGTTTTCCAAAATTTCCCTTCAATAATTCGCTTCCAAAATATGCATCGAAACTCCTCCCAAAATTCGTGGTGAATTGAAAATGAACCCTCAAGTGATAATAAGGAGTTCTCTCCTCAAATCGAGGCTCTAATTTTGCATTCACCCGAGAGGACTCCTTGCTCACCTGAGTTAACTCTAAAATTAACTTTTATTAATCTTTCTTTTATATTTTCATACACATTAAGTGAATTATTAAATTACTTTATTTAATTTTCACTTGACTTCTATTTTTAATTACTTTATTACTTTTAATCCCATGTGTACTTTATGAAATTAAAATAGCATTATTATTTTCACTTATTTTATGTTTTAATTAATTTTTTTTTATATTTAATCTCATGCACGGATCATGCGATCTAGAATCCTTTTAATAATTTAATATCTTTTCCACTTTTAATTTATTTTAGAAACTTAATTGATAAAATATTTATTAACTTAAATAACAATAATATTTAGCATTTATTTAAAAATGAACTCTAGATATATTATTATTAAATTAAATAAATATTATCACGTTCTAAATTTATCCTTAAACTTTATCTTCAAATTTAATTCTTTTTATTTAATTAATTTCTCAATTAATTAAATACCATTAAATATTAAAGTGTCATAATAATTTCCATTAAATTAAATCTTTTTAATTAAACTTAATTAATAGAAAATCATTAAGGACTCATAAACAACGTACGAAAACCCATCATAGAAGAACACATACAAAATCAAATTAAAGGGCTACAATCACAAATTAACATCATCCGACACATTCAAAGGGTACTCAACTTAGATACTTGTCCTAATTGTCAATTAGGTCAAATGGCTTAAGGGTTTAGGATATGGATTTAAGAATTTATCTCCACTTTCTTACCATTGAGATAATGCGATAGGGTACGCTCATCCTAGCAATTCAGGGAAGTCGATACCTGGTACCTGCAACCTGCATAAAATCCACGCATGTACAAACACAATATTCTAAGCTAAACAAGCAATGGTAGGAAGTGGTGCATCGTGTAAATCTCGACTAGCAGGTGACTATGACTGTAACGCCCTACCAAGGGATCCAAAAGAATTAACCTAAAGTTTTACTAAGTTTGCCAAACATTTTTTTTTAAAAGTAAGAAAGTATAACATACACATCAAACACATAGTAGCGGAAGCAATAACATGTAATCATCAACAAACATACATAACAGGTTACATTCCTTAAGGATCCCAAGACGTTGAGTCACATTTAAATTTAATTAATTCTAAGTCTAACTGCTACCACATCCACATGAAAGAATAATAAGAAAGTCCAATGTCCATAATATAAATTTGTTCCGAATGCCTCTTGGGAAATTAATTCGGAATGCTCAATCATCCACTGTACATGTCACAGGGTATGAAAGGCTTAAAAGAATATACATATGTAAAAATAGAAATACATCATCCTCTTCGGATCCATGATACACATGCAATAAAATAAATGAAATCATTCACCATACATGATACATCCATACATCCATAATGATAAAACATCTATCAAAACATCCATAATGATAAAACATCTATCATAAAATCTAACCATCCATCATAATAATCCATGAACAGAACGAAGATAAATGCCATCCAAGAAAGCTCCAACCACGGTGACCACAAATGGATCTCAATGGTAAGAGTAAAAAGCACTACCACCCGACCGTGTGGAACCTAAATGGTCCACTCCCACTGTGCTGAGGAGATAGTCTCAAGTCCCAAGCAGGATATCAAAACACAACACAAGTACTCTCTAAGTCCGAGAAATCCTAAAAGTATACTAACTCAAAGATTCCAATACAGAGGCGCCACAAAGACACGTAGGAAACCTACTATGCAAGCGGAAAAGTGTCATCACATGAATCACATTGGAAGTTACCCGAGCAATCCCTTAGGAATCTTGGGTCCCCAGTAATCCTGCGGCCACTAGTACCCTCTCGTACTGACGAGGCATACAATGGAATGCAAGGTCGTAATCAAGCATTCGCTCAACTCCCATCCTAGTCTGTACTAGCACTCAAGGCATGGGTGAGAACATACAATTATCTTATTAGGTTCATTTAAGTCACTATTTAGGTGAGATGTTTTCACTTATTAAAACAAACAACTTACAATGAGTCATCCCCAGAGCCACTTTGGGTCTCCTGTCCCTCATTGCAAGCCACTTCTCGACACTACACATAGATAACCTACCCTAGGCTCATGAGATCACAAATCACAAAATCACCTCAGCCCTATATAAGCGACTGGAAAGCATCAAAAGATAAGCCACAATAATCACACCAATTCTCCACGAGAAACTGGAAAGCATCAAATGATAATCATAATGATCACAACAGTTCTCTATCAGCAACTGAAGGCATCAATGATAAATCATAGTATCCATCGATTCTTAACAAGCAACCAGATAATATCCCAAAATAAATCACAATACTAATCGAAGACTCCATAGTGGTCAAGTCAAAACATGTCACAACATGAAATCATAAAAAACAAGTCACTTAAAACATGTCAGCTTCACACAAGGAAATTGGAAAGCAATAACAACCAGTAAACACATCCATCATAGAGCATATCAACACATCACCATGGTTGGTTTTAGAAAAATTGAGACCAAAACATCATATCACTACAATCGCATAATTCCCAAGCCTTTGGTAACAACCTAGAACTGGTCAACGCTAAGACAAAGCCCAAACCCCAAATCATAGACAACAGAAAAGTCACATAGAACATAATCATCACACAGTTAGGCATGAATGATAATATATTTTTGAGTTAACGCAAGGTTTTAAGTTCCAATTTCATGTATGTCTCAAGTAATAAGTTTATGCAATCACCCCTTACAATTAACCCATTTCTATATTTAAATGATTGTACAATTACCCTATAAATATTCTAAGGATAATCTTTTATTTTATTAAGTTATAAAAAAATAGCCATTAATAATTTAAATAAAATAATTATGATTTTATTAAAATCAATAATTAACTTCTTAATAATATTAACTTCTATTCTTAATTAAATATTATTTAAATCATATTTAATTAAATTAATCAATACTTTATTTAAATATATTACATTTATTATTAATGTAAAAAATTATAAAATATTAATAAAATTTAATAATGAAAATAATAATAAATAATATCATAAATTTAATTTAATTAAAAATTATTAAAAATTAATTACAATTTATAATAATAAAATTTATCCACATAAACAAACAAATTTCGAAATGGCATATACTAAGTTCCTTTTTATTTATTTAAAACAAAAACAAATAAAGCGATTTTTTTTAATCGCTATCTGCATATGCGCAATGCAGACTGCTGTCGCAGTTGCCTGCTGTACCAGTAATAAAGGCGGGGCAGGGGGTGGTTAAGCTGCCCCTCCCCAATTAACTTTGTTTTTATTTAAAAAAAAAATTATATAGTTTATTTTAACAATAGTATGACATATAATGATTTTATAAAATAAAATTTATTTATTTTATTAAGTTTATAAATGGGTAAAATTTATTAAAACATCATATTATATTATATTTATTTATTTATTTTAATTTATTTTTAATTTTTAAAATTTTTTTTAAAAAAATTATTTTCATTATTACTCTGATAGAGAAAATACTATGAACCATCTAAAATTTTAATTTAGAATTTTATTTTTAAATTCGAACCCTTCCCAAATTGAATCCTAATTTTCTTTATTCTAGAAAATGAGGATTTCTAATAACTCTACTATTCTTCACGTATACAGAAATTATTGACAAGCAATTAATAATTCACAGTATTGAAAAGTTTAAACTTTCATCATAAAGAATTTTGGATTTACAATCCAGAAACACGAAGAAGATAGGAAAGGATAATTGCGTATTTAATCAACAATCAAAGCACCAGACCTTACCTGATTCTGATGCTAATACGAAATCCCCAAAAAATTGTGAGAGAATTTGCTCCTCTTTGATTACTTTCCTCTGAAAATCTTTCCTAGAATTCTCCTTTTGAAATTCGCTTCCAAAAGTTGTCTCCCCAAAATTCCTATCTCCAAAATCTTCGATTCCCCAAAAATGAATCCCCAAAGTTGTGATAAGGAGTTTTCTCCTCAAATCAGGGCACTAATTGTGTGTTCACCCGAGAGAACTCTCCACTCACCAGACTTAACTCTCAAATTAACTTTCCTTAATCTTTGCTTTATCTTTTTAATGCACGTTAAATGAATTATTAAATAACTTTATTTAATTTCCCTCTTGACTTCTAATTTTAATCTTTATTACTTTTAATCCCATGTGTACTTTATGAAATTAAAACAACATTATTATTTTCACTTATTTTATCTTTTAATTAATTTCTTTTATTTTCAACTCATGCTCGCATCATGTGATCTAGAATCTTTTAATGATTTAATATCTCTCCACTTTGAATTCATTTTAGAAACTTAATTGATAAAATATTTAATTAACTTAAATAACAATAATATTTAGCATTTATTTAAAAATGAACTCTAAATATATTATTATTAAATTAAATAAATATTATCACGTTCTAAATTTATCCTTGAACTTTTATCTCCAAATTCAATTCTTTTTATTTAATTAATTTCTCAATTAATCAAATATAATTAAATATGAAAATGTCATAATAATTTTCCATTAAATTAAATCATTAATTTAATCTCTTTAATTAGACTTAATTAATAAAAAATACACCAAGGACTCATAAAACAACATATGAAAACCCATCATAGAAAAACACATACTAAATCAAACAAAGGGTTATAATCATGAATTAACGTCATTCGACGCATTCAGAGGGTACTCAACTCAGATACTTGTCCTAATTATCAATTAGGACAAATGGATAAGGTTTAGGATTTGGACTTAAGAATTTATCTCCCCTCTCTTACCATTGAGATAATGCGATAGGGTACGCTCATCCTGGCAATTCAAGGAAGTTGATACCCGGTACTTGCAACCTACATAAAATCCACGCATGTACAGACACAATATTCTAAGCTAAACAAGAAATGGTAAGAAGTGGTGCATCGTGTAGATCTCGACTAGCATGTGACTACAACTCCCTTCCTTAACCATATAAAAAATGCCATACATAAAGAAAACAAACACGCACACCATACACATGCAGTATGGGGTAAGTATCCATAAGAAAACACATGATAATAAACCATCTAACTAATCATCATTGATAACTGAAAACATTGAATAATCATCATACATGCATGAAATATAGAGTACCAAGTAATCTCATCATATAATAATCTAAATGTAAAACAATATCTGATAATCTTTAAAATGATAATACTAATCATCAAACATGAAACTGGCCTAAAAGAGTTTGGCAATGATAACTGAAATGCGACTTAGGGGCAGGCACTACAACGACTCCCTTCCTTAACCATATTAGAAATGCCATACATAAAGAAAACAAACACGCACACCATACACATGCATTATGGGGTAAGTATCCATAAGAAAACACATATAATAATAAACCATCTAACTAATCATCATCAATAATTGAAAAAATTGAATAATCATCATACATGCATGAAATATAGAGTACCAAGTAATCTCATCATATAATAAACTGAGTTTAAAACAATATCTAATAATCTCCAAAATAATAGTACTAATCATCAAACATAAAACTGGCCTAAAAGAGTTTGGCAATGATAGCAAAAATGTAACTTCGGGGTAGGCACTACAATTGGAGAACGTCAATTCTTCAGTGTTACAACCATTTGAGGTGGTGAAATATCCACTAAATTTGGTATTCAGGAGAGCTTCAATTCAGGAGTTCTTTGTGATTAAATTGGAGCATACATTATTGTTGGCTGCTATAGTATGTAGGAACAATGCCGCGCTATAGTACTTATGCTTGATTCATCTCTATTCTTGGGCATCACTATTATCATGTTCCTCTTGCAACTATTAGTAGTTACCATTGCAATTTTTAGGCATATGATTTCACTATGATAATTTAGAATCAGATTTTGGCATTACTATACTCATTATTGTAAGCCCATTTGTCTTGGCAAACTTGTAGCAACATTGTACATGAGAATGAATTCAATAAAGGAGATACATGTTGCATACTATTTATTTGACAAAATGTCCATCTAATAGCATATATGATCAGCATAATAATTGTATGTTAGTTGTTTGTCAAAATGTCAGTTGGTTGTAGGTATGCATTCCATATCTAGTTTCCATGTATAAGCATTGAAAGTACCAAAAGAACTCCACTTGCATATTAGTTCATTCTAAGAGGTATTGTAATATCATTTGCGAACATTCTAAATTTCTTAGCATTGAAAGGAATCATACATATGTTTGACAATATTACTTGAGCTAAAATCATTCAACTTGGGCAAGGGATATTACATTGGTATTAGAGCTAAATCCTGCCATCTTGAGGGTTTAGAAATCACAAGCCACCTAGGATTGGCTCTCATAGATTTTTCACTATTAGATGAGCTTTGTTTGATAGGGAACAATATTTTATCGGGCAGCCAGACACCATGGGTGATAGGCAAGAGCATAGCCCACCAAGAGACAATAGGAATGAGGATCGAGAAATAAGGAAATTTTTGAGAGCAATGGCTACAAGTTAAGAACGAATGGCTTAGGCTTTGCAGACACTCACCACCATGGTTGACCACATAAACCCATAGGATAGATGGAATTTGGAACAAGGGGATAAGATGAGTGCAGTGAGATCAATTAGAACTCATAGAACTCTTTCCAAAATAATAGATGGGCCCACACGTCCTATTGTTGTTAGAAAGGAACCAGTATAGGAACCAATAGAGGAAGTTGAGGATGAGACATTTGTAGATATACTTATGTTTGCAAATGATGAATGAGAATTATTGGCACCATAAGTTTGGGAGAGGATGACCTTTGAACGCTTTGTAAATCAGAGGAGAGAACACTTAGACAGGATAGGAGGCCTAGGGGTCAAAACAGTGAGTTGAAGAGGGCTACAGAAAAGCTTACTATGCCTACATTTGATGGGAATGGTAAGATGACAGCTCAAGCTTGGATTTATAAGCTTGACACATCCTTGGCACTGAGGCCAATGATAGAGATTGAAGCTATCAAATACACCACTTTGCATTTGGAAGGAGTAGCACATGATTGGTGGTAGCATGGTATGGTAACACTTCAGTATAATCAAGTGACAGAGTACCAGGACTTCGTGGATAGGTTGGTTGAAAGATTTGACAAGAAAGATCTGTAGGTTTACTTCCTGGAATTATAACAGCTAAGACAAATAGACAACTTGGAGTATTTCATTGGTGAATTTCAACGGTTGGCAGTCATGTTGCCAAACATTTTAGAGCATAAATTGATAGTTCTTTACATTGAGGTCCTATCCAAACCACTAAGGTTGGATAAAGGCATTTGATCCCATTTCTTTACAGGAAGCTATGAAAAAAGGCAAGAAGTATGGAACATGTAGTCCCAACAAACAAATTTCAATCCAAAGGAGCATCTTCTAGTAAGGATAACAAACCATTTTATAAAAACCAAAGAGGACTTATTAAAAAATGATTCTAAAGATAAAACTCTAGTATCTTTTGACAGGGAAACATTGAATGATTAATTATGTTTCTATTGTAAGGGATGCTATGATGTAAACCATGACTATCCTCTTAGACCAAAGGGCAAAGCTAACAGAATTATGTGGGCATGAATCAGAATAAGATAATTTAGACCAATAGTCTAATATAAAGGAAATAGATGGTGAAAAAAGGGAAGACAAGGCTGAAAACTTGTCTAAAATGGAGTCCATGGATGGGGAAGGAGATGAGAAACTTAGGGAAGCTTGTCTCACTAGTATTAAGCAGAAGGATCATTTCGAATGAGAGGACTACTTGCTGGACAATGAGTTATAACTTTGGTTGATCCGGTGCCACTCATAATTTTGTTGATGCTAGGTTTGTGGAGAAGCATGGCATACAAACATAGGAGTTTGGGGGAATTAGAGTGAGGGTAGCTGTTGGCTATGTCCTCAATTGTGATTGTAAGATCACTGGACTCCCATTAGAAGTTAATAATTATGCCTTTAAGGTAAATTTCTATGTTGTGCCTATGGAAGATACAAATATAGTCCTTGGGATGAGTTGGTTGCATGATATTGGTTAATCTCAAGGAGATGGAGATGAGGTTTAAAGTGAATGGGAAGACACGGATTCTTAAGGCAATCAAGGACATTGATTTCAGAATGGTCTCTTTCTAGAGGATGGCTAGATTGATTCGACATGATCAGGTAGAGTGGGTAGTAGAGTGCATGTTAATGCCATCATAGGAGGGACAATAGAAGACTGAATATCCTCTGGATGTTCAGGAGCTTAGAGTTAAACACTCTAAGGTGTTCAATGACATTCCACTAGGTAGACCACCAGACAGGAGTATCGAGCACATCATTTAGTTAGAGGAGGGGGCTAAGCCCATCATGATTACACCCTACAGGCATCCAAAGAGGTTGAAGGATGAAACTAAAAAAACCATAAAGGAGTTACTTGCTATGGGCCACATTAGACCAAGTAAGTCTCCTTTCACTTCTTCAGTGGTGTTGGCGAAGAAGAAAGATGGGACATTAAGGATGTGCATTGATTACAGGGAGCTTAATAGGAAGACAATTAAAAATAGGTACCCCATTCCTAGGATCAATGAGTTGATAGATGGGCTTCATAGAGCTTGCTTCTTCTCAAAGTTAGATTTGAGATTAGGTTATCATCAGATCAGAGTTAGAGAGCAGGATACTGAGAAGAAAACTTTTAGATGTCATTGTGGCCATTTTGAGTTTGTAGTTATGCCATTTGGGCTGACTAACACACGTGCTACTTTTTAGGCAACAATGAATAGGGTTTTCCACCCTTAGTTGAGAAAATTTGTACTTGTCTTCTTCAATGATATCTTGTTGTATAGTAGATCTTGGGAGGAGCACTTGGTTCACCTTAACACGGTGTTAGATATATTGGGCAGAGAGTCCTTGTATGCAAAGGAGTCAAAATGTCATTTGGGTATGATAGATTTGTTGTATTTGGGTCACATCATCAGTGCAGAAGGTGTACACATGGATCCTAAAAAGATTCGTACCATTTTGGAGTGGCCTTCATTGGTGAAACTTACATAGTTGAGGGGCTTTCTAGGATCATGTGGTTACTACAGGAGGTTTTTGGATCGATATTCCAGGCATGCAGCACCCTTGACAAATTTGATGAGTAAGGGAGCTTTCTTATGGACTAGTAAGGCACAAGAATGTTTTGAGAAATTTAAGGAATTGATGACTTCCTGTCTAGTGTTAGCATTACTAGATTTTAGCAAACCTTTTGAGCTACACTGTGATGCTTCCTGTTAGTAAATAGTTTTTCTCATATGGGCTCATATGCAAAATAGAGAAAAAGTGTTTACCAACACATGAATTCTTAAAAAGGACTAAGGAATTCTTTGCTTAAAGTTTCCTCGATGAAAATAGGCGCAGCTACCTTTATTACAAATAAAGAATTTTTTGATGTAAAAACTCAACAGAAAGACCTTTTCAGAATGCAATCTGCAGAAAGTGTTGAATCAACTTATTTTATCTCATCAATACAAAACAAACTTTTATGCTGAAGAACCACTCGATTTTAATTATCAAGATTATCCACATAACTGAAAATTAAACAATCGAGCAGGCAAATTTAATAAAGATAACTTCTCGCAGCATCCCAAGTTTTGAATTGATAATCTCAAAACTAGTAACAAACATAGCTGAGAGCTTTGGCATAAATAGTATCTTCAGAGATACTGATTTAAATAGGCAGACAATAGTATCTAATTACAAAGCCATTAACCAAAAATCAAACTGCAGAGTTTTCTTTGTATTTGCAGAGTTCTGAAATGCTACTTCTAAAATTGGAATTAAACCTCAAAAAAAAATAATTATGTCTATCAATTTGATGGAGAATTAGATAACCCCTATACCATACTAGTTATTACATATGTACAGGCGTGGGGCTGGACAACTGCCAAAATTACCTTGCCAGGAGTAAATAGTCTCTTGGTTAACATAACTATTGACCAAAATGCAAGAAAAGCAAAATGATAAAAGAAAGAAAAAAAAGTGACTAAGTGTAACTACTTCTTCCCATCAGGTAGTGCCATCTCCATTGGCCATGCTCCTTGCCACTTTTCATGTTTCATAGGCAGTTGAAAAGGTTGAAATGACGGACTGATGTGGTAGGCTGATATAGGCAAACCATTGTTTCCAGATCTCCTTTTCTTTATTCAGTTCAGCTACCTTTTCTTCATGCATTTCTAAGTGCTTTAGATTGATGATTAACATGGCTTTAGTATCTGCTACATTAGAAAAATCCTACTTAGTTGGTATTTTCTTGTCCTATAGTTCTTGGAACATTCTTTGAACCTCCTTGATTACCTCTTTAGATTGGGCAACAGAGTCATCTTCCTTACCTATGAATTGCTTGACAAACCACTTAAGGTCACCTTGGATAATTTGGTGTATGACTTTAAGTGCTTCTTTAATTTAATCTCAGTCACTCCTTGTGTCAATTCTTCATTTCGCCATTCGATGTAGTCTTTAATAACATATAGGGCCTTTTCATTCAAATCGGCCACAGGGCATTCGCCTAGAAATTTCTACAATCCAAATTCTTGGACATCTTCTAGCCACATTACCACCTTTGCCTAGTTATTTCTCTCCTTCTTGTAGCCATCATTGCTTGTTTCCACCTTCTCAGTAATGGCTGATATCTCCTTCGAAGCTTTATCTAGGTGACCTATGTGTTTTACGGGGTTATCCAGTACACATTGTACCCATTCCCCTACTGTTTTCGCATGGCTTTACATTTGTGTAGGTTCTCCAATGATTGTTGGTTAGTTGAAGAGGACACATCGACAATCGTTGACATCTCGCTGATCAATTTTTCTTCAGGATGAAGGATAACATTAATATATTGCACCATGTTTTTGATAGTTTCCTCCATCTCCTGTTTGTCCTATCCATCTTTCCATACTCTATGCACAATCTTTTTATTGGCGGCTTCGAAGAATTCCATATCAACCTCACAGTTCCCTTTTCCCAGATCAATTTTAGTTATCTGGTAATCTTGAGGAGCTAGGGACTCATGTGAGCTTCTATCTGGTGGTGTAGCTATCTCTGCCAAATAGCCTCAAATTTTTTTATCAAAATTAATCCTTGCTTTAGTTCTCGCCTTCTTTACTTTAGGTGTCTTTCCCTAGCACTTACTAACTAAATCATCGATTGGCATGGATAGAGGAACCATGCTCCTCTTCTTTTCTACTAAAGTCTCTAACCATTTAGGTGTGACCTGGTCCTTCTCTATAGCAGGGGAGAATTTGGCTAAGGCAAGACTACTATCTTGGCCCTCGGTATTCATTGGCAAGCTCTAAGGTTCTAGTACACTATTTTCCATCAGTAGTTCTTCTGCTGCCTCGAGGTCAACTGTTATGGCACCCTTGCTTTTGGTGGTTGATGCTTTTCTTGTGCTTGAATAGGTCACCCACTTTTGCTTAGGTGTACCCTCTTGAACTTGAAGTTGAAGTGGCTCCGAGACTGCTTCAACTTCAACTTCAACCGGACCTGCAACAAAATTATGAATACCTTGATTAGTGACCTCTTTTTGCCTTTTGGGAGTTTTTTTACCTTTTCTTTTTGAAAACTTCCCAGAAAGATTAGGAGTGGCAATAGTTTTTGATTTTATCCATTTAGTAGTTCTAGCTAGCACATCTTTAGTATGAGAGTAAACATCATCTTCTTCTCTTCTTCCCCAGTCAATTTCGGGAATGGGCATGCATTCAATCTGATCAATGTAGAATGGGTCAAGCACCTCTTCATAATCCTCCTCTTTCAACTCACACATATCCAGTTCCACGTTAAACATAATGATTTGTTTAATGGTTAGGCGTGACCACAGTCTCCTTCTGACTTCAAATTCATTAAGGCAGTTCACCCAATAATCTTCTAATTGTGGGTTGTGAACAAAGGATGCTGCATTTTTAACATTATTTCTGAAAAAAATTATATAATCAAAATCTTCCCAGGAAGAGAAGGGTTTAAGGCACAAATGAGCCAATGATTCCTTTGCTAACATAGCTTCTTTTAGACTGGGGCATCTGTAATGTCCAATTTCAATAGGGAAAAATATTGAAGAAGACCTCTTTAAAACTTGAATTGACTCTACTATAGAGACAAATTGCTTGCCTACTTCAGATAAAGCCATAGAGTCTAAATAGTAACGAGGTAATTTGAATGGCTCACTAGAAAAGCCACCTATCTTGATATATGTGAATCTGGGAAATTGAATATAAAAGCAGCCGTAGATTTGCACAACTTGCATGGCTTCTTCAGACAACCTATAATTCTCATGACCTCGAAGTTCGAAGACCAGTCTTCCTAGAAAGACATCATTTACCTTTCTAAACTCTTTACACAAAGCAGTATCTTGAAGATCAATGTAATACTGGTAAATGGGCATTTCATCGACCCAAGGCGTATGTTGGAGGTTTTCCCATTCCTTAGAAGCTGCTAGGATATAAATCAGATAGGAAGAAAAGAAAATGGGACTAAAGTTGTTGATAGCTATTAAACATTTATGGAAATTTTCAGCAATCAGGTCGGCCCAATGAACTTACTTCCTTCAACAATATTTTGGATGAAGAAATACATCCAAGACTCCTAATGGAATGCATGTTCATTACCCTTAATCCTATTCAGTAGTAGCACAATATCTGCAATTTCCTTTATAAAGTGCTCAATAGTTAAAGGATCGGGCAATCTGGAACCCCCTTCTGCAGGTTTCAGGAGTCAGTACTAAGCTACCCTATTATCATTACTGCTTTTTCCTTCAACATAGAGGTGCTCTGCTTCTTCGAACGTCCATGGCTCGTAGGACTCTTTGTGGGGAATCCTAAAGGCTGAATAGACACTTGTTTTGTTGCTTTTAACTATTACCTCCCCTGAAACTTTCTTAATGCACTTGGAGATAGGGTCGTAATGGCTTGCACATTTGTTAACAAGTTCTAGGCATGTGATTGTAGCAGGAAAGGTGGTGACTTCCAATAACCCACTATTAGCTAACTTTTGGTAAATGGGACTTGACTGGGTGTTTTTGGTTCTCTCGATAACATTAGACAAATTCTTATTTACCAGAAACGTATCACAAATTTCAGGCAAAAAACTGAGCAAAAATGGTTTTTCAAACTTGGGCATTTTAGGACGAAATAAGGTCATGATTGTTATGAAAGACAGGTTTTAAAAGATACACCTTGAATTAACCCAAAACAAAGCAAACACAAATGAAAATGCAGAGGGTTATGGCAATACACTTACAGTTTGACAGAGCTATAGCCTGCGATTCATTCTCCCTACCCAATAGCGTTGAAACTTCTTAGCAAATGGCAAAATTATTGGAAAAAAGGTAAAATAAATGCATTTAAGGGATGATTTGCAAGGAAATCATAGGACAAATTTGGCAAGTTAATGCAATAGTTACTTATTCATGCGACATGCATTGGAAAAGACCCCCATGAGTGATTTGCTTTAAATGCCCATCAAATTTGCATGCTTACTGATACTATGTGTCATCATGAAATGACCAATTTAGCCTTTCGCCAACTCTCAACGTATCCGAACATGTACTGCCTTAAAATCCCTTATTTATAATCTTGCATGCCTTGGGAAACATTTTACTTGGACCCACCTTTCTTTTAGCTTGAAGATTTGAAAATATGCATGAAAACAAGCGTTAGTATGTAAAATTGACATCAAAGTTGAAGTTGAAGTTTCGGTTGATTGAGCTTCAACTTTAACTTTATCTTCACTATGACTAACTCAGGGTATGAAAAAGGCTTTGACACATGGAAGACTGGCGCAGGCTCGAACTTGAAGTTGAAGTAAATCGAAACTTCAAGTTCAACTTCAAAATTAAGAAAAGACTCAAAACTAAACCATGTCTGAGGCGTGAAAAAAGAGTATAAGTGGTAAGAATCGACTCCAGTTGGGGAATGAGACTAGAAGGATCATGGATGAACCTAGGAACTTTGGCTTTGCAGACCGACTCAAAAGATGACAGCACAACAAAAAAAATAGAGCAAGCAAAGAAAGAAACCCAAAAAAAGTGGTATTTACAATGGGACGGAAAGCAAACTCAAAAATGGTACAGCTTGAGTTCCTACCCATTATAGGACAGGGGAAGATAATCTCCATTAAGGTATTGTAGTTTGAAGGCATTTGGACCCAGTTCCTTAGATGTCACAAATGGGCCTTTCTGTAAGCTCTCAAATTTAGTGTGGGCTCCTTTAGGTTCTTTCCTCTTGTCCCACAAAAGTACCTGATCTCTTTTCATGAATTTTCATGGCCTTGCCTTTCGATCAAAAATTCTTTTGACCCTTGCTTGATGGTTCACGATATGATTCACTAACTCTCTTCTTTCTTCTTCTATTTTTTGGAGATACAATATTCTCTTCTCAATGGAAGATTGAAACGTTTCATCTTCAATTGCTTTTTGCAAATTCAATGTAGCTAGCTCTAAAGGCAAGGATAATTGCGCCTCAACTCCATACACCAGTTCAAAAGGTGTCATGCCTATGGCTCTTTTGGGAGAATTTCTGTCAACCCAAACTACTTCATATAACCTCTTGTGCCAATCTTTTCCTTTTTCATCCACGAGTTTTTTCATAATATTGACCAAGTTTTTATTCGTAGACTCTGCCTGTCCATTGCCTTGAGGGAAGTAATCTTAAGAATGAGACAACTGGATACCATGGTCATAACAATACAATTGAATTTCTCTAGATGAAAAATTCTGCACATTATCTATCACTATTTTGCTGGGAGTACCAAAATGGGTCAAAATATTTTTTGTCAAAAATCTGCACACTACCTGTGATGTTGTTGCTTTAACAGGAACTGTCTCCACCCATTTAGTAAAATAATCAGTAGCGGTAAGAATGTGTCTATGTCCTACAGTCAAATTTGGATTAATAGGCCCTATAAAATCCAATCCCCACTATTGAAAGGGTTCTTCTATGATCACCAATTTCAGAGACAAAGCAACTAATTGTGGTTTCCCGATAAACAATTTACATTTCTTGCAATTCCTTACCCAATGATAGGTAGCTTTAAACATACTTGGCCAATAGTAACCACTTCTCAGGATTTTAAAAGTTGTCACCGTTGATGAAAAATGACCACCACAGGCTCCATCATGAAAAATTTTCAGTAATTTCTCCTGCTGATTAATATCAACACACCTTAAAAACATACCATCCAAACCTCCTTTGTATAAGATATCATCAATAATGACAAACTTGGCAGCTTTGAGCTGAAGTGTCCTTTGGTCTTTACCTTTCAAATGATAAGGACATCTCCCATATGTCAAGAAATAAGCTATATCTAAAAACCATTCATCTTTTAAGGCCAACAAACAAACAATTGGGGTAAGGTTCCTCTTTTTCACCTTCCACAATAAGCTTACACAATCCTTGTCCTCGAACCAGTTTAGTTGGTTGGATATCCAAATCAAATTCTTGGACTTTTGCCACCCATGTTGCTCGATTGTTGACTGCTACATCCTATTGTGTGAGAATACTTTTGACCGTAGTGGATGGCACATACACTACAGTATGTGAATGCAAGATATAGTATCGAAAGTATTTTACTACTTTGACAAAAAAAAAGGCTTATTTTTCAGACAAAGAATAGTTAAGCTTATGTTTCTTCAGTGGGACACTCATGAAGGAGATAGGCATCTCTTCTCCCGTGTCGCTCTTTTGGAGCAATATTCTTGACATGGTATGTTCTGATGCATAACAATACATTATGAAATCTTTTTTAAAATCAGGATGAAAAAGTGTTGGATCTTTGGCAATAGCTTCTTTTACCTCCTTGAATGCTTTCGATGCTGGTTCATCCCATTTAAAATTTTGCTTTTCATTGAGCAACTTGACCATAGGTTTAAGAGTCTCTGCAAAATCAGGTACAAATTTTCTCAGGAAGTTGATCTGTTCAAAGAAGGATTTAACACCATTTTGGTTGACAGGAAGACATAACTATTGAATGACCTTTATTCTCTCTAGGTTAATTTTGATTCCTTCTTTTGAGACCATGTGCCCAATTAACTTTCCCTCTGTCATAGAAAAAAATGATTTCTTAGGGTTCAATGAAATTCCATGATCCCTAAATTTTTGGAGCACTTTCCTCAGATCTTTTAGGTGTTTCTTCCGTCTTCTTGAAAGCATTGTCATATCATCAAGATACATTGTGATGCACCTATCCATTAGGTTACGAAAAGTTGAATTCATAGCTTGCTGAAAGGTGGCACCAACATTTATTAAGCCAAAAGGCATTCTTTTGTAGGCAAAGGTGCCCCATGGTGTTGTAAATGTTGTTTTGTGTTGATCTTCTTCAACAAATTCTATCTGGTTATAACTTGAGAAACCATCTAGGAAAGACATCATTTCTAAACTAGCAACCATTTGAAGAATTTGATCCATTATTGGCAATGAAAAGTTATCCTTCAAACTTCCTTTATTAAGGTTTCTAAAATCAACACAAATTCTTATCTCTCCATTCTTCTTTCTGACTGACACTATGTTTGCCACCCATGTGGAATGATGAATTGGAAAGATAATGGAAGCTTTAAGCATCTTATCTATTTCTTTAAATATTGCATCAGAAACTTTTGGATTATATGTTCTCAATTTTTGCCTAAAAGGAGAGGTACCTAGTTTCAGAGTAATATGGTGTTTGAATTTACCATTTCTAAAAGTCTTCAAGTCATCATAAGACCAGGTAAAGACATCTATATACTCTGTAAGGAGCTTAATGAATCTAGCTTTCTCATCTTCATCACAATAGGTTTCCAAATTGATAATTTTGGGATCATGCTTATCTCCCAAATTCACCTTTTCATAATCAACATTTGGATCTTCTTTAGGTGTTAAGTCTTGAGCTAAGAAAGTATCTCGCCTATCAAAATTTTTTTCAAGCTCAATGAGGCCTTTAGGTATTACATTCCCTTTTAATTGTAACACATCACTCTCATTAGTGAGATTAGGACAAAATTCTCTACATTCAACATCTAAGCCTTCAAAATAGTTAGTAGAGAATTTTTCAATACTTTACAAGAAAGCATTAATGTGAGCATCATCTTTAAATACTTTCCATGAATTGTTATTATCAAGGACACTTGGTCTATGAATGATCTCCACTGAATACTTTCTATTTATGAAATTAGGATGGGGAATTAACAAGGAAGCTGATACTGCCAAGGAGTCTACCTTATCATTCCGTTCCTAGGGAATTGCTTCAATTGCAAAAGCATCAAAACCTTCGATCTCGTCCCATACACAATTTCTATAGTGTTTTAACCTTTGATTCTTCACTAAGAACATGTCTTTAACTTGTTTCACTATTAACTTAGCATCCCCTCTAGCTTTTAATAGTTTGATGTTTGTTCTCTTGGCTTCTTCTATGCCTAGAAGTAAAGCTTCATATTTAGCTGTATTATTAGTATTTTCAAAGGCAAGTTTATAAGAAGAAGGGAATTTATGGCCATCAGGTGATATGAGAACCACACCAGCCCCAAATCCATTTGAGCAATAGCTCCCATCAAACTCAAGAGTCCACAATGAGTCTTCTACTGCTGATTTCTCACATGATTTCTCATTTTTAGACAAGATCAAATAGTTAGCAAAATCAATCTCTTGATAAAGGATTTGAGATTTGGGGTCATCAAATGGAAAGACTGTGTATTTGGATTTTGCTTTAGGTAACAAGGTTACTTTCTCCTTCCCCACAGGTATAACAACTTGGGACTAATCCATTTTAACTTCCCCTCCCAAGTCTCGACAGAAAGTTTGGCTAAGAAGCATACCATAACTTGTAGGGATGTCTGCTAGTAGGATGGTGAGCTTAATTCTTTTCTTAGGGTGAGCAGCTAAAGACACTTGAGCATCTTTAATTTTACCTATTAAAGGTACTTTTTTTGAATCCATGGAATAACATTTGCAAAATGTTTTAGTTAAAGGAAGATCTAAAGCTTTTGCTACTGTTGCTAGCATTGTATTATCTGAAGCACCTAAATCTATGATGCGACTACTTAACTTAAAGCCATGGAGAAAGAGGGAGACATAAAATGGATCAGGTTTGTGATTATAGGAAGGTTTAGGACTAATTTTGTCTGGTTGGATTATCTCTCCCTGTTTATTGGATGTTTGTGTCTTAGATTTCTTACCCTTGGAAGATTCCTTCTTTTGTTGAGCAACTATTTCATTGTCTCCCTAAACCTTGACTTTGTTGATCTATTTATCTGCTTTGCTAGGAGATGATTGATTAACATATTCAATTAATTTATTAAGTTCACCAGGGTTCATTCTAAAATATTTGACAGGAGAAATTTGTATCCTTGATGCTTTACAAAACTCAACAATGTCAAATGTAGAATCAGAATCAGCCCTTTTTAAGATTTGAGGAGTAGTTGTTAAAATAGGCGATGACTTACCTTCAGTTTCTCCCTTTTCCTTTTGTTCCTTGGCCGGAGTAGGACTTGTATTATTTTTAGCATGAGCATCAGCTACTACAGTTCTTTGGCCTCTGGTCAATACTGAACATGAAACCTCTTCCAAGGTTAATAAAATGTCATTACCCTTTTCAGAATCAGATTCATACTTAAGGTAATAGCTTATGGAGTCACCAGGTTCCTCGAAAGGTTCTTCCTCTATTATTACATTAGTGGAAGCCACTTTTTCTGCTTCAAGTTGCTGATATCTAATATTTTCAAGGCAAGAACTTCCCTCATGATCATTTGTAAGGTGAAAAACACACATGTTGTTTTTGCTAGGTGGAGCTTCAATTTGTAATTTCTGTTGACTTGGGCATAATGTAAGCTATTTTCCTTGAAAACTACTTTGCCCTGGATATTTTCTTGGAATATCTTAGTAATGAGTGTTCATTTTAGGGAGTTGTTTCTTAATAGTCATCACATCATTAATGACCTTTTGAACTAAAAGGTTTGAATTTTCTGGAGAAGGTGGTTGAGTTTTAGAACTCTACATCTCTTTTTTCCATTTCCCTACAACTAAAATGTCATCTTCTAGTTCAATTGCCAGTCTCTAGGCAGCTTCAACATCTGCTACTTTGTTTCTCCTTAAATGAAAGCTGATGTCTGGAGGCATTGCATTAACAAAGAATCCTTTATGGTTTTCATCATTGGGTCTCTTGGCAGTAGGAATTTTGTGAATTATCTTATTGAATTTTTCTACAAAATCTCTCATGAGTTCATGTACTTCCTTTTTTAACTGAGTTAACTAAAGTAGCAAGGTATGTTCATCATCAATGAATTTAAATCTATCTTCAAAAGTAGTACACATATGATTCTAGTCAATAATGGACCCTTGAGGGAGATGATGAAACCAGTTTGTTGCATCATCAATTAAGGTCTGTACAAATAGCCTCACAGCTACATCTTCATGTGCAACAGCAAGGACTGCACATGCAGTATTAAAAGCATTAAGATGTTCATTAGTTGATTTCTTTCCATCACCATAAAATTTGGGTAACACTTCTCTAGCACCTTTAGGGAGTGGATGTAGGTTACCTCTAAGAGCCAAGGAGCCTACTTGTGCACCCCACGGGTTAGCGGCCATCCTAGAGGGAATGAAATTCAAAGGTTGGAATTTTAAATGAGAAGGTATTAAGGTCCCTGGTAAAATTAGGGCTTGAAGGCTTGCAATTATGGGGGTGGATTTCTTAGGAGAAGTCGGCCTACTTTTACTCTTGACACACTTATTTCACTTCTTGGAGAGATCAGGGGCTAAATTAAGGCTCTTTATAAATTCATAAGACTCATCAATAAACTCCTTCCTTTCTTCACTTCGAGTATAATTTTTACTAGCCAGTTTATCACAATATAGACGACCATTCAACACTTAGAATGGGCTTGGGATTAGTCTATCAACCATTGTTTCTTTGTTAGCAATTGGTACACCTCTAATGAGTTCTACCCTTTCTTCTTCTCTTTCAAGCACTTGATTAACCTGTGTAAACTGTTCTAGGCTTGTTCTGAGTTTCCAGGCTTGTGTACTTAGATCTGAAATAATGTCCTCTTGAGTATTATCAAACCCTAAGCTTGGATCAAGTACTAGGAAAATTTCGTGATGAGGCAAAACCATTTTAATCTTCCCTAGCGGAGTCGCCAAAAATTGTTACTATGCAATTTTTTTCATATGGGCTCATATGCAAAATAGAGAAAAAATGGATACCAACAAATGAATTCCTAAAAAGGATCAAGGAATTCTCTGCTTAAAGTTTCCTTGATGAAAATAGGCGCAGCTACCTTTATTACAAATAAAGAATTTTTTGATCTAAAAACTCAACGGAAAGACCTTTTTAGAATACAATCTGCAAAAACTGTTGAATCAACTTATTTTATCTCATCAATACAAAACAAACTTTTATGTTGAAGAACCACTCAATTTTAATTATCAAGATTATCCACATAACTAAAAATTAAACTATTGAGCAAGCAAATTTAATAAATATAACTCCTCATAGCATCCCAAGTTCTAAATTGACAATCTCAAAACTAGTAACAAACACAGCTAAGAGCTTTGGCATAAATAGTATCTTCAGAAATACTGATTTAAATGACAGACAATAGTAACTACTTACAAAGGCATTAACCAAAAATCAAACTGTAGAGTTTTCTTTGTATTTGCAGAGTTCTAAAATGCTACTTCTAAACTTGGACTTAAACCACAAACAAAAATAATTTTGTCTATCGATCTGTTGCCTGCTAGGAGTAAATAGTCTCTTGGTTAACATAACTGTTAATTGAAATGCAAGAAAAGAAAAATGAAAAAAGAAAGAACAACTAAGCGACTAAGTGTAACTACTTCTTCCCATCAGGTAGCGCCATCTCCATTGGACATGCTCCTTGAATCTTTCCACATTTCATAAGCAGTTGAAAAGGCTGAAATGACAGACTGATATGGCAGACTGATATGGGAAAACCATTGTTTCTAGATCTCCTTTTATTTCTTTAGTTTAGCTACCTTTTCTTCATGCATTTCTAAGTGCTTTAGATTGATGATTAACATGGCTTTAGTATGCGCTAAGTTAGAAAAATCCTACTTAGTTGGTATCTTCTTGTCCTGTAGTTCTTGGAACTTTCTTTGAACCTCCTTGATTACCTCTTCAGATTGGGCAACAAAGTCGTCTTCCTTACCTGTGAATTGCTTGACAAACCACTTAAGGTCACCTTGGATAATCTGGTGTATGAATTTAAGTGCTTCTTTAATCTTAGTCACTCCTTGTGTCAATGCTTCATTTTTCCATTCGATGCATTCTTTAATAACATATAGGGCCTTTTCATCCAAACTCGCCATAGGGCATTTAGCCAGAAATTTCTACAATCCAAATTCTTGGACGTCTTCTAGCCACATTACCACCTTTGCCCAATTATTTCTCTCCTTCTCATAGTCGTCATTGCTTGTTTCCACCTTAGTAATGGCTGATATCTTCTTCGAAGCTTTATCCAGGTGACCTATGTGTTTTACGATGTCATCTAGGATGCATTGTACCCATTGCCCTGCTATTTTTGCCACAACTTTATATTTGTGTAGGTTCTCCAATGATTGCTGGTTAGTTGTAGAGGACACATCGACGATCGCTGACATCTCACTGATCGATTTGGCTTCAAGATGAAGGATAACATTAATATATTGCACCATGTTTTTTATAGTTTCCTTCATCTCCTGTTTGTCCTGTCCATCTTTCCATACTCTATGTGCAATCTTTTTATTGGAGGCTTCGAAGAATTCCATATCAACCTCATGATTCCCTTTTCCCAGATCAACTTTAGTTATCTGGTAATCTTGAGGAGCCAGAGACTTACGTGAGCTTCCATCTGGTGGTGTAGCTATCTCTGCTGACTAGCGTCCATAATTTTTATCAAAATTAATCCTTTCTTCAGTTCTCGCCTTCTTTACTTTAGGCATCTTTCCCAGGCACTTACTGACTAAATCATTGATCGGCATGGATAGAGAAACCATGCTCCTCTTCTTTTCTACTGAAGTCTCTAACAATTTAGGTGTGACTTGGTCCTTATCTATAGCAGGGGAGAATTTGGCTAAGGCAAGACTATTATCTTGGCCCTTGGTATTCACTAGCAAGCTCTGAGGTTCTGGTACACTGTCTGCCATTGGTAGTTCTTTTGGTGCCTCAAGGTCAACTGTTATGGCACTCTTGCTTTTGTGGCTAATGCTTTTCTCATGCTTGAATGGGTCACCCACTTTTCCTTAGGAGTACCCTCTTGAACTTGAAGTTGAAGTGGCTCTAGGACTGCTTCAACTTCAACTTCAACTAGACCTGCAACAGTATTATGAATACCTTGATTAGTGATCTCTTTTTGCCTTTTGGGAGTCTTTTTACCTTTTCTTTTTGAAAACTTCCCAGAAAGATTAGGAGTGGCAATAGTTTTTTATTTTATCCATTTAGCAGTTTTGGCTAGCACATCTTTAGTACGGGAGTAAACATCATCTTCTTCCCTTCTTCCCCAATCAATTTTAGGAATGGCATACATTCAATCTGATCAACGTAGAATGGGTCAAATGCCTCTTTAGAATCCTCCTCTTTCAGCCCACACATATCTAGTTCCACGTTAAACATAACGATTTGTTTAACAGTTAGGCATGCCCATAGTCTCCTTCTAACTTCAAATTCATTAAGGCAGTTCACCCAATAATATTCTAATAGTGGGGTTTGAACAAAGGACGTTGCATTTTTAACATTATTTTTGACAAAATTTATATAATCAAAATCTTCTCGAGAAGAGAAGGGTTTAAGGTACAAATAAGCCAATGATTCCTTTGCTAACATAGCTTCTTTTAGACTGGGGCATCTGTAATGTCCAATTTCAATAGGGAAAAATACTGAGGAAGACCTCTTTGAAACTTGAAAAGACTCTACTATAGAGACAAATTACCTGCATACTTCAGATAAAACCATAGAGTCTAAATAGTAACGAGGTAATTTTAATGACTCACCAGAAAAGCCACCTATCCTGATATATGTGAATATGGGAAATTGAATATAAAAGTAGCATTAGATTTGCACTGCATGGACTCTTTAGATAATCTATCATTCTCATGACCTTGAAGTTTGAAGATCAGTCTTCCTAGAAAGACATCATTTACCTTTCTAAATTCTTTACACAAAGTAGTATCCTGAAGATCAATGTAATAGTGGTAAATGGGAATTTCATCAACCCAAGGCGTATGTGGGAGGTTTTCCCATTCCTTAGAAGCTGCTAGGATATAAATCAGATAGGAAGACAAGAAAAATTGACCAATGTTGTTGACAGCTATTAAACCTTTATGCAAATTTTTGGCAATCAGGTCGGCCCAGTCAATGAACTTACTTCCTTCAATAATCTTTTGGATGAAGAAATACATCCAAGACTCCCAATGAAATGAATGTTCATTACCCTTAATCCTATTCAGCAGTAGCAATATGTCTGCATTTTCCTTTATAAAGTTGTCAATACTTAAAGGCTTAGGCAATTTGGAACCCCCTTCTGTAGGTTTGAGGAGCCAGGACTGAGCTACGCTGTTATCATAACTGCTTTTTCCTTCGGCATACAAGTGCTCTACTTCTTTGAACTTCCATGGATCATAGGGCTCTTTGTGGGGAATCCTAAAGGCTAAATAGACACTAGTTTTGTTGATTTTAACTATTACCTCCCCTGAAACTTTCTTAATGCAGTTGGAGATAGGGTCGTAATGGTTTGCACATTCGATAACAAGTTCTAGGCATGTGATTGCAGCGAAAAAGGTGGCGACTTCCATTAACCCACTATTAGCTAACTTTTGGTAAATGGGACATGACTAGGTGTTTTTGGTTCTCTCGATAACATCAGACAAATTCTTATTTACCAGAAACGTATCACGAATTTCAGGCAAAGAACTGAGAAAAAATGGCTTTTCAAACTTGGGGATTTGAGGATGAAATAATGTCATGATTGTTATGAAAGATAGGTTTTAAAAGATACACCCTGAATTATCCCAAAACAAAGCAAACACAAATGAAAATGTAGATGGTTATGGCAATACGCTTACAGTTTGACAAAGCTATAGCCCGTGATTCATTCTCCCTACCCAATAGTGCTGAAACTTCTTAGCAAATGGCGAAATGATTGAAAAAAAGGTAAAATGAATGCATTTAAGGGATGATTTGCAAGGAAATCACAAGATAGATTTGGCAAGTTAATGCAATAATTACTTATTCGTGCAACATGCATTGGAAAAGACCCCCATGAGTGATTTGCTTTAAATACCCATCAAATTCACATGCTTACTGACACTCCGTGTCATTATGAAATGACCAATTTAGCCTTTTTCCAACTCTCACTACATCCGAACACATACTGCCTTAAAATCCCTTATTTATAATCTTGCATGCCTTTAGAAAAATTTTACTGGGACCCACCTTTCTTTTAGCTTGAAGATTTGAAAATTTGCATGAAAACAAGCATCAATATGTAAAATTGACATCAACGTTGAAGTTTTAGTTTCAGTTGATTGAGCTTCATCTTCAACTTTGTCTTCACTATGACTGACTTGGGGAATGAAAAAGGCTTTGACACATGGAAGATTGATGCGAGCTCAAACTTGAAGCTGAAGTAAACTGAAACTTCAGGTTCAACTTCAAAATTAATAAAAGAATCAGAACTAAACCATGGCTGAGGCGTGAAAATAAAATATAAGTGGTAACACTTCTAGAGAGGGCATTGGAGTGGTGCTTATGTAGGAGAAGCACACTATTTCTTATGAGATGGGGAAATTAAGAGGGCCAGAGCAGAGCTTCAACATATATGATAAGGAGATGTTAGCCATTATTCATGCTTTGTCTAAATTTAGGCAATATTTGGTAGGTAGAAAATATTGTATCAAAACCGACCATAATAGCCTAAAACACTTTTTGGGGAAGCAAGATCTCAATGATAGGCAATAGAAGTGGGTGAGCAAGTTATAGTCCTATGACTTTGATATTACATATTTTAAGGGGACACAAAATGTAGTTGTTGATGCTTTATCACGTAGGTCCCATTTGAGCTTATTGACAGACATATCAGAGGATTGGAGACACTTGATCTTTGTAGAGTATGCAAAGGATGTGTCGACAACCATATTTATAGATGGAACTATTCAGGACAACAGATACACCCTTGTGAATGAGCTCATCATTTACAAAGGGCAAATATTTTTGGTCCCAGACTCAATAGTGAGGAGGATGATTCTAAAATCTTTTCATGATTCACCTATAGCAGGACATCCTGGTTTCTACAAGACATGTCGACAGATTAGAGGGCGCTTCACATGGAAAGGGCTCAAAGCAGAGGTACTTCAGTATGTTAGAGAGTGTGCCACCTAGCAGTAGAATAAGCAGGAACACTCTTATCCAGCCGATTTACTTCAACCACTTTCGATTCCTGATAGGAAGTGGAAGTGTTTATCTATGGACTTCATCACAGGAATTCCTAGAGCCCAAGGCAGGGATTGCATATATGTGGTTGTGGATCACCTTAAAAAGTTTGCACACTTCTTTCCAATCATTGTTGCATACACTGCTACACATGAGGCAGAGTTTTTCTTCATGGAGGTATTTAGATTACATGGCTTACCTCAGAGCATTGTGAGTCATAGAGACAATAGGTTTATGAGTCATTTTTGGCAGGAGCTATTTAGGTTGTGTGTGATAGAGCTCACTCTGAGTACTAGCTACCACCTCAGATAGATGGTCAGATGGAGATAGTGAATAAATGGGTGGAGGGATATCTTAGAAATTATATAGCAAGGCAACATAAGGCATGGGTAAAGTGGATTTATCTTTGTGAGTATTGCTACAATACCACTTATCACATGTCTATTTAGATGTCACCCTTTATGGCCCTGTATGGGTATGAGGCACCCAATTTTATGGATTTTCTTTTGAGTAATGGTAGAGTGCCCAATGTAGGTGATTTGTTACAGGAGAGTCAAGACATTATTAAGACTCTCAAGGATAATATAACCAAGGCATAGAATCAACAGAAGAAGTATGCATACCAGAAGAGGAATGAGCATAATTTTGAGGTTGGAGATATGGTGTATCTTATGTTGCAGCCTTACTGTTAATCCACTCTCAAGAAGAGTGGTGCTCTCAAGAAGAGTGGTGCTGAGAAACTTAAGCCACGATACTATGGTCCATTCAAGATTATTAGGAAAGTGGGAGAGGTGGCTTATGAGTTAGATTTGCCAGTGGAGAGCAAAGTGCACAATGTTTTTCATGTGTCACACCTCAAGAAGGTGATAGGACATCATATTGTTCCTTCTACAGTGCTTCCACCCTTGGATGATGAGGGAAAATTGGTATTAGTGTCAAAGGTTATCATTGATTTTAGGGAAAGGAACTTGAGGCAACATACTCTAAGGGAGTATTTGGTGAAATGGAAGGACGTGCCAATAGAGAATGCAACATGGGAGAATGAGGAGAGTTTTTAGCATCTGGACTTGAAGTTGCTTGAGGACAAGCAATTTCAGGGAGGGCGGACTGTAATGTCCCCATCTTTTTAGCAACTCAGTGGAGTTTTTAGCCTTTACATTCTCCGAAGGCTAAGTGGAGAAATAAGGAGAAATTGATTAAATTAATTTCTTATAAAGTCATTAAATAAATTAAAATTAAAAAGTGACTTTATATTTAATTAATTTAATTTTCTAGAAGCACAATTAATTATTGTATTGCAAGGGAGAAGCTTCTAGAGAGTGTATTTTCTAGAAATACAATTAATTATTATATTGGAAAAGGGGAAGCTTCTAGAGAACACAATTAAATAATATTTTATTTCATTCTAGAAGGGTGAAGGAAAAGAATAAATAGAGGTGAGAGCTTCATTGTTAATCATCCAATTATTGTGAATTGAATTTGATATAAAATTGGGAGAAGAAACTAAGGTTTTCGATTTCAGTTAGCTATTGGAGAACGTCAACTCTTTAGTGTTGCAACCATTTGAGGTGGTGAAATATCTACTAAATTTGGTATTTAGGAGAGCTTCAATTCAAGAGTTCTATTTGTGCTTAAATTGGAGTATACATTTATTGTTGGCTGCTATAGTATGCAAGAATGATGCTGCGCTACAATACCTATGATTGATCCATCTCCATTCTTGGGCATCACTATTATCAGGTTCCTCTCACAACTATTAGGAGTTAGCATTGTAATTTTTAGGCATATGATTTTGTTATGATAATTTAGAATAAGATTTTGGCATTACTGTAGTCATTATTGTAAGCCCATTTGTCTTGGCAAACTCATAGCAACATTGTACATGAGAATGAATTCAATAAAGGAGATACATGTTGCATACTATTTGTTTGACAAAATTTCCATCTAATAGCATTTATGATCAGCATAATGGTTGTATGTCAATTGTTTATCAAAAATTTCAGTTGACTGAAGGTATGTATTCCATATCTAGTTTCCATGTATAAGCATAGAAAGTACCAAAATAACTGCACTTGCATATTAGTTCATTGTAAGAGGTATTGTAATATCATTTGTGAACATTGTAAGAGGTATTGTAATATCATTGGGTTTTTAGTGATTAGAAGTATTAGAGGAGTTCAATTTAAGATTTTCGTTAACATCAATTTGTGATATTGTAGGGTTTTAGTTGTTTAAATAAATTGTTTTGTTTCTTGCCTGCCTACTGCTGCTCTGAATTAGGCAACTAAGCAAAATGGAGTCAAAGCTCCTCTTCTCACTGTAGGATCTACACATGCTCTTGAGATTAAGACAATGACTCCTTGTGCATACCATACAGTGAAGGAGGGGGGCCCTAGGAAGTAAGGGAAGTATTTTTGTGGTGATGCCCTAGGCAAGCCAGAGATGCATGACTAGGGATCACAATTGAATGCAGAGGTGTTCGAAGGGATTGAATGCTTGGAATGCTTCAATCAAAGCTTGGAATGTGATAGAGTGATGTGTGTTGAAGTCCCAACTGAAGTGGGAGGCATTGGTGAAGGTTTTATGGAGGGTAAAATTAAATTCTTGTCAGACTGGTTCAAATTCCTTGCAAACCTTGCTTTTTAGGCACTGTTGTAGGCCATACTGTACAGATGTTTTGAGAGCCTGGGACCTCGAGAATCCTTTAGTACTGTGAAAAGGGTGTTTGAATCCATGATTGGTTTACCTTTTTATTAAAGGCTTTTGCAAGTTAATCTAGTTTTTCATCAAATGGAGTGCTAATTGCTTGTAGCCCTTTTGCAAGCAATTTTGTGCAACTTTGTGTTTCTTGGAACTTGATTAGGGTTTGAGTTCCAATTATGGTAGTAAGTCTTGGAGAGTATCCTAGTGCCTTCTGAGATGCTCATATCTTCACTTGGGGTGTTAGTTATGAAGTTGGACTGATTGTGAAGTTAATGATGAGGAAGCAATAAGGTCAAAGCAAGCCTAGGAAGTAGTAAAGGAATGTTTGTTCTACCTAGTTGGTGTGCACTGGTTGAATGGACTAGGACCTCATAGATAGGATCCTAAGGAGAGTAGGGTAACTAGCAACCCCAATAGGTCAAGAGAAAGACCTAAGGAGACCCTAGACGAAGCTAGGGTGGGAGCAAAACTAGTTGCTACATCAAACCCTCTCATATTTATAATAGAGAGACTATAGGAAAAAGGTGGATGGATCCTAACTAACTTTGACTTATTGAACATTACAGGTCTAAACTATTTTGACTTGTAAGTTGTAATGTGATCACATGTAATTACATCTTTCAACTTTATATGTAATATGTCAAAAATGAATTAAATAATGCATGATGGAAAAAAAACTTAGTGTTTGACAAGATGACTTTATTGACATAATCCTCTGTCAAAGAGGTCCTCATGCTGCTATTGGATGGCTTGTGCTTGGAGTCTTCAAATCTGAATGCATAGATAAGAGCATCTGAAACAAAGTCGTTGTGGTCAATTATGAGAATTTCCATAGTTAGACACGAACTAGACACAAACTATGAGACCATGGAGAAAAATTCTGACAAGACTCGAAAAATGGGGAAAAAGAGACTAAAAATGGATGAGTTGCGATTTGGGTCTTGGGAACCAATTTCACAAATGCACAAAATGAATACATAAGTTCATTGTTGTAATCCAGTCTTAAAGTCCTAATTACAAGTACACATAGTTAAGGGGAATTCATTCTACATTGCATGCAATCAAGGATAGTTCCAACTGTATGTAGTCACAAAAAAAGTTTGAAATGCATGCAATCGATGAAAAATGTTCCAACTGTATGACAAGATGCCCACTTTTTGCATTGTAGAACTATAGGTCCACATTGCAAGTGCGATTCAAAACTTTTGCCCCACATTGCAAGTGCAATTCAGCACCATAAGTCAACATTGCAAACAACAATGCAAACTTACTTGCAATAGAATGTATAAATCCCAAAATTGCGAAAAACCTTAAAAAATTAACTTTGAAAACTTATTAATAAGTTAAAACAAAAAACAAAAATCAAGGACTTAGACCTTTGACATCAAACAACTTGATGATCAAAACACTTGAAAATACATGGATTGTATCTTGAAGAGCGTGCCTTAGAAAACATAGGCTACAAATTGAACAAAAAGTCATAGGGATTATCGCATGATTTCCCCAAAGCTGAAATTAATAACAACACTCACCACAACTCACTCGAAACTTCAAGAATCTCTCTTCTTCCAACACCACAAATGGAGGCATTTCGAGGCATCTATTTATCCTCTTCAAATATTAGTTAATGATCCTGAGATATCTAACATTTATTGGGATGATTTTTTCATCATCTTCTTCATATTTTACTAGTCTAGCCAACCACTGAGATAGGTATCCGATATTAATTGCATTGAAGGATCCAATCAGCTATTCTACAGTATAAACATAATTTTTCTCATTCAAGTCAAATCACTAGTGATTATCAACAGAATGCATACTTCCAAGATTCAACCAGAATTTTACAAATTAAAAACTTTTATACAGAAATCTTGACATCGTCAACATTGACAATAACAGCTCGCTTTTTATTCGGTTGCAAAAACCTCTCCTCTAATGAAAAATATATGAGTAGTTGCAATGACAACAAATCTGCATTGCAATAGTATTATTATCAACAAATCTTGTCCATTAGTTGACATTTTAGCTAAAGAATTAGATTCGGTTCAGGCTTTTAGTGCGCCATAGCTATGCTACTGTTTCTATAATGGGTTATTTTTCTTATTCTACGATAACTAACATTTTCTAAGCACTCCCACCATGGATTCATACCCGATCTATCTCTGATACAATGATAAATATAAGAAATCGGCAGAAATATCATACAGTTGAGTATAAGAATTCGAATAGAAGTATTAATAACCATTGTTGACCACCTCTATTAATCGAAATGGGATTACAATTAAAAAGATCACAAACTCTTAATCAAACTCTACAATCTTACAATATGGCAACTATTGACACAGCTACAACTCTCGCTAGTACAACTATCTGCCTTATACTCTTTGCCCTCAATTTCAACTTCACCATCTTTCTTTTTAATTTTTGGGATGAATTTGAAGCTTCAAATGTTCTTTTGTTTAGATCAATTTCAACTCCATCATCTTTCAGCTTTTTCTCCTTTCAACTGATTTCAATCCCAGATATTTTTCTTTTTCCAAGTTGAGCAGATTCATGGAAACAATTGCTGGTTTTCTGAAGGGATGAATATGTGATCTGTATTCTGATCCACTGTGACTTAGACTGAGGTTTCAGTGACTTCACTAACTCTTTGGGCTTTCAAATATTGACATTTCTCATATTCACTGAGCTTAGTGAACTAGATGTGGCTTCTGGATCAATTTCAATTCTGGATAGCTCTTCTGCTTTGGACTCAATTTGGCCTTCTCCATTCTGCTGTTTTTAAAACTTTTGGATCTATGAGAATCCCCATTTTCCCCTTTGCTTTTGGAGTAGCATCGATTTCAATCCCAATTACCTTTACAATGTCTGACTTAAGTTCACTTTCATCTTCCATAGCTTTTCTTTTCCCAATTTGTATTGAGATCTGCTCTGATCATGTCTGTGACAAGAATTATACTTGTATACTTATGTAGTTCTCTATAATAATCGTGATCCTCAGTTAGACCTAGAACTTCACTAGAAGTGAAAGAATCATGAAACAGTTTCTCGGCTTCTGAAGCTGGGAAATTTACTTGATCATCTTGTCCTATGAACTTCATGTAAGCTGTATCATAAGCTTTGGTGGCTTATTCTCTAGTCTTGAAAGTACTTAACCATGGTCTCCCCAATATTCATTCTTTAGAGAAACAAAACCCTTAAATTGTGATTAATCCTCTTTTCCTTGGATATCTCTACATCTAGATGCTGCTTTGGTTTCAGCCTCAATTTCATTACTATTAGCCTCTACTTATTTGATCCAATTGGTTCAGTATTATCCTCAGTTTCATTACTGTTAGCCTCTACTTCATTAGACCCAATTGCCTCAGTATTACCCTCAATTTCATTACTATCAGCTTCTACCTCATTAGACCCAATTGATGTACTTTCTTTGTCGCTCTGATGTTCTGAAATGGCTTCAAACTTAAGAAGAGAATCTGGGTTTTCATTACTGTCAGCCTCTACTTTATTAGACCCAATTAATATGCTTCCTTTGTCAATCTGATGTTCTGAAATAGCTTGAAGCTTCAGCAAAGAGTCGGGGCTTTCATTATTATCAGCCACTACTTCATTACAACTAACTGATACGCTTCCTCTGCCACTCTGATATTCTGAAATAGCTTGAAACCTCAGCGAACAATGAGGGCTATCTTTCCTATCAGCCTCTACTTGATTTGACCCAGTTGAATCTTCATACCCTTGATCTTTCTCCTTTGAGAAGCCCAACAAGAACATCAAAATCAGCTATAAGAAAATTCAGAATCACAATCTGCAAACTAATTCTTTTCTACTTTCTTTCTCATGAATAATCCTAAAATATATAGAATTGAGAACAATATTTCAATTTTTCAAAAAACTAATCTAAAACATCGTTCTTGCATACCTTATTCATTGCAAATGTGAATCACACTGAAGCTGTGCTAAGATTTTTTTGTTTCCCACTACCAACTCTGGCACCTGCATTTGCATTAAATTTGTCAAGCTGCTTCAAATATCAGTGAACAACTTGCGTTTGTTCTGTCAACAGAACTTTTTAAAATTTGTTAGAAACTATTGGAAATATGAAAGACTTATTTGTTAAAATTTGTTAGGAAATACGAAAGACTTTCGAAACCGGAAATCTACCCAAGGAATTTTTTAAATTTTAATCTAAATTGGTAATGAACAATTATAAGTATAAACCAAAATTTACAGGAACAATGAAATTTGCCAGATCAGGAAAGCACAATTTTCTTCTCCACTCCTCAATAAAGAAAATTAGACTTGTTTACAAACAATTCCTAATTTAGATGTACCTCACCAAGCACCTCATTATAACACTATCGTTTATATAAAATCGAAAAATCTATTTTTATATTTTAATTATTTCAGAATAAATTTAGAAAGGAACATGACTAAATTTAACTTGTCTATTTTTAGATTGAAAAAACATTAAGTCCGAAATAGAATGAACTGTGGAGTTGTTTAACTTTTCGGCATAAATTTAGAAATTAAAAAACACGATTAATTGATTAGAGCTGTTGAGTATTTATTTTTTAATAATTGATTGACAAATTTTTAATATTATTAGATTTTTTATGACGCTATTCTTTTTGATCTTCATGATTTGCATATTTTGTTATCCAAAACAATAAAAACTTTCAGAAAAATTCACTTGTTTTCATAAATCGAAGAAAAAATTGATTTTTTTTGTTTTTTTGTTTTTTTTTTGTATTTAGTACAATTTGCTTTAAATTGTTTAATTATTTAATGTTAACTAACTTTAGTCATGTTAAAAGAGGGGATGTCTAAGTGCTGCTCTGGATATTTTTGTTAGATAAGTTTCTACTATAAAATTGAAATAATATGTTTTTTAATAATTTATATTTGAAACATAATTACTATATTAAAATTTTTAATATTATATAAATTTATAAAATGAATCTTAAGTTGAATTTTAACAAATTAAAACAAATTCATATATAATGATATTATAAAAAAGTAAATTGTGTTATATGAATCAGGTCTGGAATTTGATGGTTGTATTGGTTGTTTTTGCACTTTTAAACAATATAGGACGGACTAAAAAATTGTAAGATTGTATGAATTGATTGTATAGATTATTAATTTATAAATATATGTTATTCATAGAAATTTTGCGTATATTACTAATTGATATTTATTATTTTCTAGAATATAAAATATTTAAACTTAAATGATCTATTAAACCATTTTCTTAAAACTTAAAATGAAAGGTATGAAATACATTTAGCCATCATGAAAAAATCATATGACTGACAAGAGCAACCGTCAAATTTCAAACCTGATATGAATAGTTTAATATAATAGATTAGTTCTAGAATCTAATTTATAATTAAGAATGATATCTCAAAATTAATTTAAGAAATGAAGCTTTGAAATCTGGCGCCATGAGTTTGAGGTGCATAAAGCTGCAGTTTTGTTTACAAACGAGGTGCCCTCTCATCCAAGGACTCGAGTTGTTTAAAGAGCTGGTGAAGTTTGCTTTAAAGACGATTCTTTATACTTTTGTTAATTTTATTATTAAAATGATTTAAATGGTAAGTTAACCACAATCTACTATTTTTAAATTTTAGTTTAATATTAAAAATTTTAAGTTTAAATTTTTAAATTATTATAATCTCTTTTTTAAAAATTATTTCAATTTTTAATTTAAATATTGATTTTAAGTTTTTATAATTTATTTAAGGGTAAGTTTCTATTTTTTATAATCTTATTTATAATTATTTTTCTTATTAAAATTTCACAATCAATTTTTTTAATGATAATCTTATTAATATAGATTTTTTTTAAATAATTATTTTATTAATATAGGTAGATAAGATTTTAACAAGTGAACATAGTCTATGGGACAACCATTCCTGCTGCACCCACTTTGTTATTTTGTGAAGATTGATGATGAGTCTTAATAAATAAATTGAGTATACATAAATAATATTTGTTTGTCTATTCAAAAGATTTTTTTAAACCTTCAAGAAGATACATTTATTCATTTATCCATCAACTATATTCTATAAACTTTCATATTCTCTATTGTTTTTTGGACTTTTCGTTCCCACTTTACCTAGATATCCAGCATCTTCTTTAACTATAGGGGATACCAATTCCATTTTCTTTCTTCTTGTAGATACTCCTATCAAAGATATAGAAGAGGATCCTTCCTTATCCACCTTCTTCCTACTTCAAGTCTTCTTCCTTTTATCTTCTTTCATCACTATCTCCTTTGTCTTAGAAGGAAGACTATACAGAGCATCCCCAACCCTTGCATAATCATTTGGATTAGTTGATTGAGCAAAATCAACCGTAGGTGACTCCACACCCAAATGTTCATCAATTTGTTCTTCATAGATAGGTTTTGAGTTTGGAGGATTACCTCCATCCAATGAGTCTTCCATTCTATTTACCAAGATTTTGTCAAGGTCATCATTTTCAATCTCCTGAATTTATCCTTCCTCAATACCTTCCTCTTATTTATTACAGGCCATATCCTCTAGTTTATTCTAAGATTGAAGATTCAATAGGTCTTGCTCATCAACCTTATCTTCATTTCCAATAATCACTTTCAAGGAGAACAGAGGAATATCTTCCTCTGACTTCTTACCATCTTTCTTGGTCACCCAATCCCTCCATATTAGAATCTACATTCTGCATTATATTTTTGGTATTTTCCTGTCTTGGTTCTTTAGATTTATCCTGTACAACCTTCGGCTTTCATACCATTTTTTGGGCTTTGTTCTTTTCAAGTTCATTTTTCTTATTCACCTTTGGATTCTTTGGGCATTTCTTAGCCCAATTTCTCACCTTTTTTGCAATAAAAGCATGCATTAGAGAGATCTTCAAACTCCACTGCTTGAGTCTGTTTCCCCAGTTTAGAGAAGATATCAATATTATGGGGCAAGCCCTTCAATTGATGAACCTTTACACATATCCTTGCATACACTAGTCTTGATTTTGTCATCCTCTCATTATCAATAGCCACAAGTTCTCCAAAAGATTTGGCTAGACCCTTAAAGACATCTTCATGCCAAAAAATTCAATGGGAGCCTAGAAAGGTGTATCCACACTAGAGTTGTTAGGAAAAAAACACTTGATAGATCTAAGTTAGGTTCCCACTTCTTCACAATCAGAGAGCTTTTTCCAAAGGACCATGGCCCTCCACATAAAACCATGCTCATATCTTCTCTACAAGTAAAAAGAAATGAGAAAAACCCTTTTGTCATGGCCGCAATGTCAACTTGACCCCTAAAAGCTCATTTTCTTTTGACCATATTACTTAGATTTTTAATATTTGGCCTCATTTCCAAAAAATTGCCCACTAGTGTAAATTCCATCAAAGAATTCAGGTAATCTAAAATGCGATCTAGGACAAAAACACGAAACTCACCTTTTTCCCAATAAGATTTAGAAATGACAGGTGGGATGGACAACTTACCCACTAGCTTCTTTCTGAATAAAGAGGTCTAAAGGGGATCTATTTCCAGTCCCCCCTGAAACATCTGATTGATTCCATGTGGAACCTCAAGGACATGATTATCCACATGTGAAGGAACCTCCCCTCCTAATTGTCCTTGTGGGACCCCTAGCTTCACAACAACTTCAATAGTGTTAACAAAGTGTGATTGACCATTTGTTTCTCCATCATCCTTCTTTTGCTTTCCCTCAATGTTGTAGTTTGCATCCCCATGTCCATTACACACTTCCACCATCCCACTCAAGATATCCATTCAAACTTTCTTAGAATACATAAAATGTTTACTAAAAGATTATTGTTCTTCCACTTATTTTTTATTAAACCAAGTTCCATTATTATAAATGATTTCCATGGGAATACCAAATTGAGCGATGATATTTTGAGGAATGAAATCACAAATAACTTTCACAATAGTTTCATTAAAAGGAACAACTTCAACCCACTTAGTAAAGTAGTCAGGGGCAGTAAGGATATATATGCGTCCTTGAGAAAAGGGGGAGAAATATTACCAATTATATCTAGAACCAAAACACTAAAGGGCCAAGGAAGAACTTGTGAATGCAATGCATAAGTGGGAGCATGGATCAAATTGTTATGATGTTGAAATTGGGGGCAACTTTTGACAAAGGCAAATAAATCTTGGTCCATAGTTTTCCTATAATATCCTATGTGAAGGATCTTGTTACCCCATAGGATCAAACATGATATTTGCATCATGTTCAGCTTGGGCTTTAATATCTTTATAGAACATGACTAGTTTGCAAAGGTTATGCACAAGAAGAAGGAATAGATTATGGAGAGACTTTTGCACCTGTGGTAAAACTGGAAGGAGTAAGAATATTGTTGTCTTATTCTACCTACCAAAAGTTCAAAGTTTATCAAATGGATGTTAACTCTGTACTTCTGAGTATAATATTTGAAGAGCAAGTATATATTGAATAACCTGAAGTATTCATTGAACCTAAAAAGAGGAACATGGTTTATAAGTTGAGAAAGGCTTTCTGTGGATTGAAACAAACACCAAGAGCTCGATATGAAAGGTTACATTCTTGATTGATTAAGATTGGATTTTTCTAGAACAAGTGAGAATAGTAATCTATATTCAAAAAAAGAAACTGTTTATATGGTATAGATTGTTGAAATATTTGTACATGACATTATATTTGGAGGAAATAACATGTTGTGTAAGACATTTGCTAATCAAATGAGTATAGAATTTTAAATGTTAATGTTTGGTGAGATCAAATTTTTCATTGGATTACAAGTTCATCAAACAAGGAAAGCTATATATGTGACTCAATCTAAGTATGTGAAAGAAATCTAGATAGTATTTGGGATGGATGAGTCTAATCTAGTTAGTACACCTATGGTGAATGGAGTGAAATTATGAAAAGAAGACACTACCAGAAATTTAAATGATACAAAAGATAGATCTATAATTGGTAGTTAGAGTATGTTGTATATAGTAGACTAGATATTGCACATGTTGGAATTGTTGCAAGCTTTTCATCTAGTCCAAAGGAGACCCACGTGACAGCTATGAAAAGGATATTTAGATATTTAAAAGAAGCCGAAGATTATGGCCTATGGTATAAAAAAATGATGACTTTAATTGTAAAGTCTACACAGATATTGGTTGAAATTGGAAATGTTGATGATAGAAAAGCACAAGCGGTGGAGCTTTCTTTTTAGGAGAAAGATTGATAACATGGATAAGCGAAAAACAAAGTTGTATTTCACAATCTACTCTTGAAGATGAATATGTTGCTACTACAATCAATTATTCAAATATTGTATGGATTAAGAAATTAGTGGAAGGTATGCAAGAAGAGATAACCAAGGCTGTTACTATTTACTATGATAACATGAGTGCAATAAATATTTCAAAAAATCTAGTGATGCATGCAAAAACAAAGCACATATGAATCAAGTATCATTATTTGAGGGAGAAAGTATAAGAGAAACAAGTGAGGCTTGAATATGTGAAGTCTAAATACCAAATTATAGATATATTTACTAAGCCATTGCCTAAGGAGTCCTTTGAGTATCTAAGAGGTAAACTGGGGGTCCTACCCCTATCAAAAACTCACTCCGTGAAGATGTATACTGCATTAATTCATGGATGAATTGTAATATTTTGTGGAGTTGATGCAAAGTTTACTCTTTAGGAGTTTCCTGAAGTTGTGAAGATGGGTATGATGAAACTGATGAAATTTGTACATGCAAGGAACAAAGATAATTACAAGGTTAGATAAGTTTCATATTGGAATTTATTATGACCTTTGGCATTGCAATCAAAGAGGGAAAAGTGTACCACAACAATAATATCAAAGGGGGAGATAATCTTTAAAAGAAAAAAGGGAGAAGTATATCAAATGGGGAGAGAACCTATAAAGGAAAAAAGAAGAATCAAAGAGTATCAGTAATCAATAAAAGGGAGAGAAATGATGATGAAGATTTTTATTGTTAAAGGTACATGCCGAGTTATAGAGAACCTGTTGATGAAGATAAAGAGTTGAAAAGTTGTATTGCTAACAATGCATACATTTGATTATCTTATGTAATGTTTTGTAATGTAGAATCATATGTTAGCTGTTGCCATTACTACCAAAGAGGGAGATTGTTAGCCCCAACTGATAATGTAATTGTTAATGCTATAAATATATGTAAAATAGTCATATCTTATGGTATGTTGTTATTGATGTCAAGTCTTAGTTTGTTAGACATTATTTTAGCTTAGTACAGTGCTATATCATTTGATTAATGAAGAGGATTTGAGGAAAGTATGTTGAAGATAAAGTTGATAAGTATGGTATATAATGGGCACTTGAATACATTGGATAGTGGTAATGTAATGTTGGTTTGATTATTTTAAAATCATTTAATGTTGTAAGTATTGAGTTACAAAAGCTTAACTGAGTGAGAAGGTTAAAGAAGGAAGAAAATATTCTCTGAGTGACTACAGTGTTTACCGAGCAGTTGGCAAAGTTAGAAATTTAGTATTATGTGAGTGAGTCTAGTATTAATTGAGTGATATTTTACTCAAGTGAAAATGTTATATCCATTGAGTAACAACAAGAAGAGAAAGTTGAAAGAAATGAAATCTAAGGCTAACTTTTTATGGAAATATGAATGTTCAAGATGTTCAAATGCATGAAGTTAAAGTTTGTTATAATATCAATGACTGGGAAAATTCAATAAAGATCTAATTATGGAGATTGAAGAAGGATAAGGATGAGCACAAAATTCTATGAAAGTTCTATTTTTCTATGTGGTTAAGTACATTGAATCTAAGATTGATGCTTGTGATTAAGCGACAATAATTGGAAGAATCTTGAAGCACATAGATGACTATTTAAGGAGGAGATGAGATAGCTTTTAAGTTGTTGATCATGTTGTTGGTTGATGTTGATTGCTATTGTTAAGGAGGTGTTTGTACAAATTTGTTGACGTTGAAAGAATATAGTCAAGCCAAGTGAATTGAATAAAGTTGAAAGAAGAAGAAAGAGGAGTGAATCATTTAGTCAAGAAAATAGAGTCAAGAGATCAGAAGAAGATCAAGTAGAAAGGAGATATGAACAAGAAAGGTAGTTCTATACCTAAATAGATCAATTTATACTATTACTTTCTAATCATTGTAGTAGAAAATATCATAAACTAAGTGGACCTAACAAGTCTATGAAATCCTAAATGGTAACATTGATTAGTGGTGATTGTAAGTCCTTTAAAACATGTCACTCTTTAGACAAGATCAAGGAGATAAGGTCTAGATGCTCTTTCAATTAAAATCTTCTACCAAGGTCACATTAACAAGGTTTTTGTAACTTTTAACAAGGCTATCTCCTAATAGAGCTTACTTCAAAAGAGTGAAAATTTTTGGGTTGTCGGTCCCAGGTGGTTTTTCCCTTGATAGGGCTTCCACATTAAAAAATATTGGTGGAAAATGTGTTAATATTGTTATGTTGCAAGTTAATTCCATGTTATTTTCATTTTATTACAACTTGGTAAGAAATAAGATTATGGTCAGTATTAACTAAGTTTTATTATTGTTAGTCGGTTAAAATAGAATAGTGAATGAACAATTTTTAGTAAAGTGATTGAATGAGTTAATTTTGAAGTTGACTGAATACACCAAGTGAAAGTGGATGATGATTATGAATGTTGTTTGGTACTAAATTTGTTTGAAGGGACTATAGGATCTAATTGATTCACCCCCTACCCACCCCCATAATTATCTAACAACATCATAGTTTTGAACACTACAAACTACAACACTTAAGAAAATTTACGCTCTCTTCTATTATATTTTAGGTCATCCACTAACAAGATAATTTCTAATTGTTCTTCTCAAATTAGATATTTTCATTTCAAAGAATACTTTCTTTTGTTCAAATATATGTCTAATACAAGCTCAAAACCCCTTATAATTCAAGGAAAAAAAGTGAAATTTATGGAAACATATGACAATCATTAATATGTTTCTTTTGTATTTTATTTTAACTTATTTATTTGGAAAGTTAGTTGTGCTTTCTCTAGCATCATGCTAAATGACCTCATTCATGGAAACTTTAGCAATAACTTTGTTGATTACTTGGTGTTACTAAGTTTTTGCAAATACAACTTTTTCAAACACAATTTACACATTCTAAGAATAACATGGAGGAAAAAAAAACAAAGAATTAAAGACAAGTGAGAGTATAGAAGAAAATTTTCTAACCATAAATATGGCATCTAGACCATGTAAATAATTAGAATATATCCATATTTTGTATAGTTACCACCTACTACATTACATGTTATTTATACAATTATATTTATTCATAATATTTCATGATTCCTCTCATATTTGATCTCATCTGTAATGGTTTCTATTGATAAACACCCATTCATTATATGGAGTGCAAATTCAAACAAGATTGATCACATTATAGAGGCGGGTTTATGTTGAGGCTTCTTGAAGGAGTATCTTTGTTTACTTATAATCTTTCTTATCTTGGTTTATTTTTAATCTTTCTTAATATGTCAACTTTACACCTTATATCAAATTTAGATTACTACAGTCATCATTTGATATTACATTGCTATCTCTTCCTCTCTACAGTAGTAAACAACCTCTTCTTTTGCTTCCATTGAATTAGACAAATCACTCCTATCGACTAATCGTTACAGGTACATAGACACCCAACTGCTAGTACTATTTTATTTTATTTTTAAAAAAATCATCTACATAGTATTGACATATTTTGAAATTTTTGTAATATGATAGAAAATATTTATTTATGATCTCATTGGTTGAGGCTTCTTACTATTTATTCTTGAAAGAAAGAAATAGTTTATTTCCCAAACTTTATACATACTGCTTTGTGATAAGACAAGTGATGTGACAAGTAGTAATAATATCTTGTACATAGATGCAATTGGTTGACCTATCTTGAAATATAGATTTCTTTTTAAATATATATAACATGTTGATACTATAATAATTTGCATTGTTAAATTTGAGAAAGAGAATCCAAATAAACAATATATTTGGCTACAAATATCAGTGAACGAAATAAATTTCAGATTTGTTGCATGTTATGTTGCTCTACAAAAATATAAGTTCTATAAGAAGAAGGATCTAGACAATGAAGATCCCTACACATCGCTGTAAAATACATTTTACAATTCAATACCACTGGAGATATAATGTTAGTGGGGCACTTCAATGCTAGGACAACTAATAAATAATCCTTGTAGCTGGTTAGCGGTGAAAAAGTGACAAATAATAAATAATGACTAGAAGAAAGTAGTGATAGGCTCTAGAAGAAGGCCTCCAAGGATGGGAATTAGGGTGTTACACACTTTGGATATCAATTATTGGGCTTGTGTAGTGTGTTCAGTATGGTTATTTACAATGGGTTGGAAAGATGACCAAAATTAAGGGGTATTTTCAGCAATTTGGCCAAGAGATGAATATGGACATACATTGAGGCTATCATTTATAGCAACCTATCATCTATATTAAGTCACCAAGTTGTGAAAACAAAGTTTTGGTTTGAAGACTTATAGCATTATCTAAGTGTTTTGAAGACTAACTGTTAATAGAGACACCTTTTTTATTTGCAAAGTTCATAGAGAGAAAATTGGCATGTGCACACTTGAGGGAAGATAGAACATGGTATGATGATCTTATATATCAGAGTGTATGTCATTATGAGTTGTGTAGACAAAGATATTAAAGATTTACTAATTGTAGTCATGTACAGGCATAACAGTGCAAAGGAAATGAAATGATAATTTGTGTTAAGGAATTATTTTGGTTTATATTACTTGATTAATTAGGGAAAACATCAAAGATGTTAACCCTAACTTAGCAAAAGCCTATTTTGTGTTTTGGGATATGTGTGAAGACATGCAAACCAACATGGAAAGATAGAAGGGTATAAAGGACATATTTGTTTATGTGAAGTTATGCGATGTCTTTTTGACATTGGAATATACTTGATATATCATGTGAACTTTATGTTTGAGTTGAGAAAGGACAATATATACGAAGTTGTGTATAGAGAGCTTCAAAGGACAAATGAGATATTGAAGATATTTTCATTTTCAAGAGGTTTTTGTATATATTCCTTTTGTGTACAAAATATATCATTATAATTGTATGTTTGGGTAGTGGGCTCATCTGCATACATTTTTTTTTATTGTAATGCCAACTGTGAACAGGGTTGAGGCTTGTAATAAGGACTAGTCCTCTAACAAGGATAGAGACACTATATAGATGTAGTAGACTCCTAACAAGGTCAATATCTTTCACAAGATACTTTTGATTAGTAGATCATTTTGTAGGTACCATCCCCACTAGGGTTTTCCCTTGGCCAAGGCTTCCCTAGTTAACAAATAATGGTGTTATGAGTTGCATTGTGTTACTCCTATAAAGTTTGAAGAAAAGATACAAAGAGTCAAAAGATTACATTCAAAAGTTGGAAAAGGAGATTGAATCTACTAATTCCCAAAAGAATGGGTCAAATGATGATATCAGACATAGTGATGCAATTTCTAAGCTTAAGAAAGAAAATGAGATCTTGAAGTGTGAACTTGAAATTACTAATCTTAAGATGTGTTTGATGGAAGACGACAAGAAAATTCAATCAGATTTGAGATATGACAATGCATATCTGAAATCAAAACTTACTAAGGTGACATTTGAACATGAGACTACGAAGTTGGAATATACAAAACTTGATAAGTACAATACTGTTGTGAAAGGAGATCTTATACAAACAAACGAACATCTTGAGAAGTTATACTCCAACATTGGAAAACTTGATGAGAAGATCATGTCACAAAGACCTAATTATGATAAGACTGGTATTGGTTACTATGAAGGAGAATAATTTAAGAGGTCTAAAGTTACTCCTGGAACTAGGTCTTGTAATCCAACAGTCTCAACAACAACAACAATATGTGAACAAGGAAGTACCTGAACTATATGAACAACCTAAATAAGTAAGAAGAAAATTTACTAGAAAATTTTTTGTATGCAATGAAATTGGTCACATGAAGAAAGATGATATAGGTAAGTATGCTAACTCTTTTATTGGTTATTGTTATTATTGTTATGCTTATGGGCATAGAGCTAATGAATGTAGGAAACGTAGATTTAAAACTAATATGTATCAAGGTACTAATCTTGTAGCTAGTAGGCCTATTGGTGAAACTAATATCATAAGAAACAGAGTTATGTATTATAAGTGCAAAAACTTTGGACATATTGATAGAGATTGTAGATTACAAACCATTCAGTCAAGACCTAGATATGGAAACAATGTGATATAACATGTTAGATTTATAAAAATTTGGTACATATAAAAGTATTTTTAGAATGAACAACATGAGATCATAGATTGTAAGGACACCTAAATATAGAAGGAATGCAAACAACATGAGAGAAAGTGAGAATAGTAATGATAGATAGGAAGAGAATGTGAAAGAACATGTAGAGAACTTCAATGAAACATTTTTTAAAGCCATGACACCAACAAACATTCAAATTTGGGTAGAAAATAAGACAAGTGACATACCTAAAAATAAGTTGAAATTAGTAATAGTTGTTGACAAATCCTTATCAATTTAAGCAATTTATTCATTGATAAGTATAAGGCATTAGAAAATTATTTAGCCCTTGGAAGATTGAATTAATACTTATGAAGTTAGGAGAAGGTTTAGATGGATAGAAGGAAGCAAAAATTAAGAGCACATTAATTTATGAGTTCGTATGGAGAGCATGAACAAAAATCAATTATCTGGTTGAGGAAAGCAACTTTTTCATCAGTGTGTACTTGTGCAATTAATGTAGAATTGAATATGATCACATAAAATGGTTGATATCAATTGAATTGACACCGTTTGATCGTGTAAAGAGTTAAAGAGCCCTTGGAAGAAAATTTGTGAGAAAATAAGTGTCTTGAAACAAATTGAAATTGAATTCATCCAAGCCCCAATTTTACAATTTTAGAGGTATTTATTGCTTGCACAATAATGTTTTTTAGAGAAGTAAAGGTTTTAAGTTTATAAGTATGGTTACTAAAAATTTATGTGATATTAATGAGAGGCTTGGGTATAAATCTAAGAAACACTCATATATTTCACTTGAGGATGATCTGTTTGGAGCTTTTTCACAAGTTTCTAGTAGGGTTTTACATGTAGAAGACATCTGAGTAAACATCCTCTAAAAATTTGAGTCAATTGGGGATAATGACATTCAAAAGGAGACAAACCTAGTTTACAAAAATGGTGTGACCTTAAAACAAGAGTTTGAGCACTTGGAGAACCTAAACATTACTAGGCATATGTTGTTTAAGGAATTTGATCAGCATGAGTGGACCAGAATCATATTGAACTGAATTCATGAGGATATGTTCTAGTTAGGTGAAATTCCTATGATGATTGACAATGACATGATTCATAAAATTATTGGTTTAAGAAATAAAGGTAGTAACCCTAGCAATGAGAATTTTTTTAAGAAGTTGGTTGAGACAAACATCGAGTCAATATCAAATGACAGAAACATGAAATTAGACAAGATTAAGAAAATTGATGTAAGATTGATCAGCAAGATAATTGGATACAAAATTAACCACAATTCTACAGTAAACTTTGTACCTATTGGATTTATCCATGGAGCATATGTAATGACTGCAAGAAATGAGAAATTTAGTATGTGTGAAATCCTTAGGCAACAGTTGGTTGATAACTTGGACATAATCAAGAAGAATAAGAATGCAACTTTTAGATTTAGATCACTGTTAACGTACTTGTTCTTTCAAGTGATAATAAATTTCCTTAGAATGCCTAGTTATGAATGGGATACAAATAAAAGCACAATGGAGTTGATTACTCATTACTATAGAAAGTAACCTACAGACATAATCATAGATAAAAATTGATGATGATACAATGAGCATTAATAGTACACATATTATTGTTGATGAGACAAAGGATCCATTCAGGGATCAAGACACTATTGTTGACAATTTGGCCACAAAGAACTTGGTTAATTATCCTAGTTCTGATGATGAAAAGAAAGAAGGAGAGGAGAAGAAGAAATAAGAAGAGAAGAAGGATGGAGGAGAGAAATCAAAAGATTTAGCCACATTGGTTGAAACTCTCAAGAATGTAGACCCTAAGATATAATTTAATTGGAGAATAATTATGCAAGAGACATCATCATTTACATCGTAGCTTAGACATACAGAGGTTGAAAAAGAGATAACAACGTAACAAAAAGTTTAAACATTGATAGAGGATGGAGGAAAATTAAAAGAAATGGAGAAATCAATGACAAAGGAAAATGAGAAGAACAAAGAAGATAATCCAAATCTACAGATTTAGCTAGTCACATCTACAAAGGCTCCCAACACACCAAAGACCCCATTGGAGTCACTCCTAGAAAGTATGATGGGAACCTCTACAAATATAGAGGTGAATGATATAGAACAATTGGGATTAATTTCCACATATTCTATTAGTAGAATCATTGAGAAAAGAAAGACCACCAAGAGTACATAAGAAACTTTTCAAAAGATGAAAGTTAAAATGTAAAGTTTACTTTCAATTCAGATCAAAGAAAGTGATTCTCAAAAGAAAGAAAACAAAGTATTGGAAGAGTTTGACAGTCATCTCAAGACATTGGTAGAGGTAGCCATTGTTAAAGCCCAAGCTAAACATGATGCAAATATTTTTAGTAAGGTATGTGACAATGCCAAGGATGATTTTAAAAATTTAGATATTGGAAATGAAGAGTTGAGAAAGTGTGTTAATGAAGGAAAGGAATTATATGAGAAATGTACCTTGACACATGAATACATGTACACCTTTACCTCATAGACCAAGAACAAGGAAGATGAATTGAAAAGTATGACCAATGAGCTGAAAATGTAGATGCTCAAGTTATTGATCTGAAGCAAAGGATAAGCAAGATTCATGATCAACGAATAATGTTGGAGGTTAGCAAAGAGCATACATTGAATAGATTCTCTCTATTAAGAGAACACTTATCCTTGAAGAAAGACCCAGTACAGAAGCAACTTGATGATTACTTGATGGCCAAGATATCTTATGAGCACTTTAATTATCCAAACTTTCAAGCTACAAAATTAGCATCTTATGGACTATGCACACTTATCAGAGTATCAGACTCAATCAAAGATGCATGGAATAAAGGTTTAATTAGTTTGAAAAGAAGTGTTGCTGATTGCATTGCTTTGTTGCCAAATTTGTCAGCACAGAGGATGAAGGTAAACTCAAAATTTTGACTTGTATATAGTTTTTGGCTCACCTTTGTCATTGATGTTAGAGGGGGAGTGTATTGTATGGAAAATTCTATGAAAGTATGATGAGGTATAAGGTAGAGTATAGACTAAGGGGGATTGTGTATAATGTAAAAGATGGTATATAATAGAAAATGATCCACATTTTGAAAATTTTGTATGGCCATGAGAAGAACTTCGCAATTTTTTAATTTTTTAATTTTGGGACTTAGCCAATTTTCACATATATTTCCATCAATGCCAAAAGGGGAGATTGTTGCCAATTTGGCTAAGAGTTGAATATGGAAATACATTGAGGTTGTCATTTATGGAAACATAAAATCTATATTAAGTCAGGAAGTTGTGAAGACAAAGTTTTGGTTTGAGGACTTAGAAAATTGTCTAAGTGTTGTGAAGACTAATTGTTAGCATAAACACCTTTTTGGTTTGCAAAGTTCATAGAGAGAAAATTGGCACGTACGCACTTGTGCAAAGATAGAAAAGGGTATGATGATTCTATATGTCATAGCACATGTCATTATGATTTGTATGAACAAAGATATTAAAAATTTACCACTTGTAGTCATGTACATGCAGAACAAAGCAAAGACAAGGAATGGTAATTTTTGTTAAGGAATTATTTTGGTTTATATTACTTGACTAATTAGGGATGACATCCTAGATGTTAAACCTAACTTAGAAAACTCCTATTTTGTGTTTTGGGATACATGTGAAGACATGTAGGTCGACATGAAAAGATAGAAGGGTATAAAGGAAATATTTTTTTATGTGAAGTTATGCGATGTCATTTTGACATTGAAATATAATTTCTATATCATATGAACTTTATGTTAAAGTTGAGAAAGGACAATATATGTGAAGTTGTGTACATAGAGCTTCAAAGGACAAATGAGATATTGAAGATACCAACATTGTCAACATGTTTTTGTATCTATTCCAATTTTGTACACAATATATCATTATAATTACGTGTTTGGGTAGTGAACTCATCTTGTATACTTTTGTAATTGTAATACAATATCCTAATAGGGTTGAGGCTTCTAACAAGGATATAGACACTATATGGATGTAGTAAACTCCTATCAAGATCAATATCTTTCACAAGATACTTTTGATTAATGGATCATTTTGTGGGTACCATTCCCACTGGGTTTTCCCTTGGCTAGGGTTTCCCTAGTTAACAAATAATGGTGTTATGAGTTGTATTGTGTTATGTTACTACTATGTTTTTTTTTTAGTTTAATCACATGTGCATGTTTTAAGGTTGTTAATGAAATCCATAGTTAGGCAAAAGTTTGTGAAATACTGATTCACCCCCCCACCCCACCCCACCGCACCCCACCCCCAATTTCTAATAGGTTCATGTGCAATATGTATAATGACCAAAGTGTAATTGACTACATAGTTTGTTCAAAAAATCTTATAGCTAAAGTGCTTGAGTTTAACATCTGTGTTTGTCCCATATACATGAACTCCAACAACATGCCTTTATGTTTTAAGACGGACTTCCCTTCAAACAACCCACACAATAAACATGATACTCACATGCAAAACTAAACTACCAACAAAGGAAAAATCCTTTTAAATGAAGAGAATAAAGTCATTTTCAATGCGATGCATGAACAACAACTTCGTGAAAGTAACAATCTTTTGGCTAGTGACAAGGTTAATGTGGAATCTAAACCAATTCAAAGCAACCTGCTAACTTTTATTATTCATAAGGCTTTAGATGCATGTAAAAAGTCAAACATAAAAAAGATGACTACTAATACCTTTCTAACATATCCTTGGTGCAATGAGGAGTGTAATGCAACAAAGAGATCTATGAAAGGAAAATAAACTAACAAAGAGATCAAGAAATGGTATACCAAACTAATTCACACCAAAAAAGTAGAGTATGTTACAACAAGAACACAACAATTAATATCCCTAGAAAAGCATGACCCCAAGAAGTTTTGGAAAGAATTACATCAAGAGAGAAAAAAATGAATAAAAACATTACAAATGCACAATGGCTTAAGTATGAAAAGTTACTATATGAGCACTTGCAAGAGGAGAATAATCATATTATTGCAAATACTTTGAAGGAAATCATCACAGTTGATGATATCAAAATAGGGATAAAGAAATTGGCAATTGGTAAAGTGAGTGACATTGATGGGATGAAAGATGAGTTTTTAAAATGGGGAGCAAAAATCCCTACACCTAATATAAAGGATATTTTCAATTGTGATGCTTGCAAGGGTTTTCGATTAGAATGGACTACTAGTATGGTTATCCCACTCTTTAAGAGTGGGGATATCAATAATCCATCAAACTACTGCACTATTATGGTTAACCCACTTCTTGGAAAACTTTTTGGAAGCATGATAGAATGTAGAATCAAAAAATGGGTAGAAAGTGAAGGTAAAAGGGTAGGTTGGTTTAAGACCCAGACACTCCACCATTGGTCACTATGTAATTCCCCCAATCAAATGATCACAATGGATTCAAACAACATCAACATGCAATCGATCAAATGATCGCAACAAAAGACTTAACCAAGCAATCCAAACATCTAACAATTCTCCAAGTGTCACTGCTTACCAACATGATCAAAACCAACTATGAAAGTTTACACAAACAAGAAAGCAATAATCTCTGACCTTTCGGGGCCTAGGAAGGGGTGCAACCCAAGAGGGTACCCAAAACATCCTTCGACTTTCAACCAACAAGTCTGGAGATACCTGTTGTTTGCCTGAGTAGGTTTTTGCAAAGAAATCAGGTGATACTTTTCCAGTGTCGTATGACACTTCACAGTACTACCAGACAATACTTTTCCAATATCGTGCAATACTTCTTATAACTACTATCCAATACTTTTAGGCAGTGCATGATAGACTTTATTACTATTGTGTGATACTTTTCTAGTGTCATACAATATAACTTACTACTATCGAGCGATACTTTCTAGTATCACATGATATTTCTCTCTAAGGCGTGTGATACTTTTCTAGTATCTCCCAGTGTTGAACTTCTGTCGCCTAAGATTGCAAAGACACAACCTGACAAACAACAAGAAGGGAAAAAGAGTTAGAACTTCCACACCGGGGAGTACCAGATCCACACTAGTCGAGGAGTAAACACTCCAAAGTATTAGGAAGATTGCATAAATCTATTATCTCAACCATAACATCTAATGTAATCATGTAGAAAGCAACATTGCAGTGTACATACATGTGCATAAATCAACTATCTCTATGAATTGAAATAACATAAATCAAATGGAAAATTTACTCCAGAAGATACAAAGAACCATGTGAGCATCTAGCTCCAAAACTTAACAAAGAGGAAGGCCAACTTTATACACCGATCCCAACAGTGGTAAAGGTAGCTACATCGCCCAACCATATGGAACCCGTAGGCCCACTCTTGCTGTGCTGATGGAGATAATGATTCGACCTTAAACACACATAAAGACAATCATCCATGGCTAACGCTCATGCCAAATAGCACAGAGGATTGAAACCAAGATCATGAGACAATGGAGTACAACAGGTCCTAGATAGACACTCTATGGGTCTACTATGTAGGGACTCTGGTGGATAGTAGGTTGCTTGGGATTCCCAAGCTCAATTTCATTACAAACCATTTCGCTTAGGAGGCCAACATGCTATGTCCCTAGATGAGCCATGCAGACAATGTGGTATTTCCTTATCTTATTTAATTACCAATGAATTTATTTAATTATCACTTAATTATAAAGTTCTTCACATACACCTCACTGAGAATACAACTCGGGGTTACGAGAAGCCCCTCCACACCAACCTACCCCACATACCCATGCTCATCACATGATGAGTGCCTGTAGGCAATGTAGTTTCCCAACCCAACCCCAATGAACATAACTCAACCGACAAGCAAACAGGAGCTTGGGTCTCGCAAGATTGACAAGTGCGTGCTCATGTGCTCATGTGTGGGCACACCAACTACACAATGATCATAGTAAGAAGGGCTGGAGGAGAAATATATAAAACACAAATTAAAAAAATCACTCAACCGACCTATATCTGGGAGTAGGAATTTTGACATGGATTCGATACGAATCCTAATGCAACAAAAATACATCAAGAGTTGGATAGAGATCCCTATGGAGAATCTGGATCCTCAAACAACTTCCATGCCAAGAAAACTTGAGAAAACTGGGTGGCACACAAATCAAGGCAAAAACCAAAAATGGCAAAAACCTCAAAATTAAAATCCATTATGTCGCTAGGTATAAAAGCCACAAATATCAAATTAAAACTAGGTTTGGAGTCTGTATGCAAAAATGGCCAACATAATGGCACGAAACCTCGAATTCTCAAGTCCAAAAAGGGACAAACACTCGTACCCACCCAACTTGGTAGAGCTAGCATGCAGAAACAAAGGGGAACACTAGTTCTTAGCCTCCAAACATGTCACTACCAAAAGTAGACCCCAAAACAAAGTGAAAATAAGTAAATGGGAGAGCCCTACCTCACAGCCAAAAGGGCTAAAACAAGAACATGTGAAATAAAATAATTGCCCTATGGTCACTACCAAAAATCTCGACAAACGAAGGTCTCCTCAAGTTGGATCTAATGAGCTCAACCTTGCAACAATCCCACACCCATAGCTCCTCCAACAAACATAACAATAAATCCTTCAAAGAGGATTTTTGAATTTGCTCTCAAAATTCCTATTTCACAAGTGAGAAGTGAGGAAATAATTCCCTTTTGGGATATATATTCACTTTTAAAAGTGGAATATAATATTAGGAAATTAATTGGCTCACTTGAACAATCCCTTTTCAACCCAGACAAAATTAGGCAATTCCAATTAAATGAAATTCAACTACGACAAAGCTGTCAGGAATTAAAATAATTAAATCAAATATAAATTTCCCTTAAACTATTGAATTACAAAATTCCTTAATAACTTTTGTGACAATTGTGAACCTCTAAATGCACAGACACACTCACAAGTCTAATCACTTAACACAAATGAGTTTGAATTTATTAAATCACCAGAGGGTTTAATTAATCAATTAAATAGGATGCATTGACCATATAGGGATGACATTGGCTAGGTAAGAACAACCGAATCACTAACTCCATGTGCCACTACTAGAGATATAAATCCTGCACATTGAACAACACGATCAAGTGCAATTGCATATAATAATATAGGTGAAGCGATAAATGTATTAAACCACATTAAAATAATCTATTCTAATCACTCACTGCATCATAAAGCATCTCAAAGCAAGAATGAAGTAAATGGTTGTAGCATCAAGTCAAAGTATCCAGAATTAGGCAAGAGCCCACAACACAATAGTAACTTGTGAGCCTCTCATGCGGGAGGTCTTGGGTTTGAATTTACTTAACACATAAATAATTAATTACAACAAATAAAAATAATTAATCTAAGCTTCGGCCATTTACCAATCCAAAAAAAAAAAAAAAGTATCCAGAATCCAGTAAGTCCATCATATAATCATAGACAAAGTATATGTTCGAATACAAAATAACCATATATCATCATAAAACATCATGTCACATCAATAAGCATCATCATGCATATATGATCAAACTGAATAACATAGCATCTAACATCTATGATATTGGTAACTCAAAATATAGTATTTGACCAACAGGTCATCTCGAATGTCCTCAAACATGAGTATCAAAGTATCTCTTGAAACAAAACATAACCAAGTGCAAAATGCAAACACAGGAGGCACTACATCACTCTTTGAAAAATAATAGAGAAAGTGTGGGACAATCAAGGGGAAGAAGCTTACTTCTATTTTGTTGACTTAAAGAAATCCTTTGACACGCTTCCTAGAGACAAGCTATGGAACATAAGGGAATAATTAGGCATTTCAGATGAATATAGAGCAACAATGGATAGATTATATGAAAAAGTTAGAGCCAAAATTATAACTACTGATGGTATGTCTAATTTTTTTGGGAGTGACATTGGTGTTAAGAAAGGATGCCCTTTATCTCCTTCCTTGTTTGGGTTGTACATCAATAAACTAGAAACTCACTTAGATAACATTGAGGGGGAGGGTGTATAGTTGGTAGGGTATGTGATGAAGCTTCTTTTGTATGTCAGTGACCTTGTCTTGATAGAAAAAATGGATCAAGGATTAAGAGATCATTTAGGGGCCTTAGACAAAAATTTCCAAGAAGTTGGGATGTAGGTGAATATTTCCAAAACCAAAGTTATGATTTTCTCTCCAAGGAGAAAATAAAAGCATACTGCATTCCTTTTGGAAGGCAACCCGCTGAAAATCATAAAAGAGTACAAGTACGTTGGGATTGACCTTCATTATAAACTTAGCTGTGAGACTTGTAGAGAAAAAAGGATTCAAGGGGTTTAGAAAGCTTCATTTCTATTTTAGAATAGATATAGGACAACAAAACTATGGAACTGGAAAACCAAGAAGACTCTCTTTGGTTTGTTGGTCATGTTGGTGGTTCTTTATGATTGTGAGGTATGGGGGGCATCATGTCAAAATGTGGATGGAGACAAATAGAGAGAATAAAATACACTTAATCACAAGCAATCTCAAAGTCAAATCTTTCATTCCCTATGGAATTCTTTTGTTAGAGGATGATACTTTTCTGTTAGAGGCTTCACCGATACTTCAGTTAGTTAGCTACTTAAGGAAGATTGAAAATATGCATGATCATCATTGTACTAAAATTGTGAAAGAAGAGGCTCTTAACCGTAGGAAGAAAATAAGGATGAATTAAAAAATTAAATGGATGGATAAATGGAACATCAAGGTGTAGTGTCTAAACACTAATGTGGGCATAAAAAAATTGTTAGAGAGAAGTTCCATATTGGCATGTGGAATAATAACATTGGTAGATAAAAGGATTATTACATCAAAGAATTCAACCCAATTGGGGATCATGGTGAGAAAGTGTACCTTGGGGCTTTTATTAAAGGTAAGGCAAAGTTGTTGGTGGTACAACTGATGATAGGATCCCACCACCTCAAGTGCGAGACAAGTAGATGAAAGAGGCCCAAAGAGGCTTGGGAGAGGATTTGCATGTTTTGTAGGATGAGAGCTATTGAACTAGAATGACATGTTCTCTTGGGATGAACAACTTACGACAACAACCAAACTTATTATGATGTCATCCTAAAGGTAGACAACATGCATAACTTATTTGAAATTGACAAGAGTAAATAAATTGTGAATTTATTGGTTAAGATCTATATCAGAAGATTAGAAATGGAAAGGAATATGGAAATTGCTTAGTGTTGCATTCATTTGATCCCTTAGACTGTTATGGTCTCGTGGACATCATTAAAATCATTCATTCATTCATAAACTTGTCCTCTACTTGTCAAAAAAAAAAATCAAACAATTTAACTAAATACAATATTAAAAAAATTGATGCTTATATATATATATATATATATATATATATATATACATATATATATATGTATATATATATATATATATATGTATATATATATATATATGTATATATATATATATATATATGTATATATATATATATATATGTATATATATATATATATGTATATATATATATATATATATATATGTATATATATATATATATATATGTATATATATATATATATATATGTATATACATATATATATATGTATATACATATATATATATATATATATATATATATATATATATATATATATATATATATATATGATACGTAATCAACTGAAGCCTAGATTATTTATTACTATTGTTAAGAGTAATTATTATTATGTGTTAATCTCGTAGATTCAAAACTAAGTCCTCCTCGATGAGAGGCTCATAATTTACCATTGTGTTGTAGGCTCTTGACTAATATTTTCTTATTTTTATAATTATTTTAAAAATAATTATTAAATAAGTAATATAATATTTGAATTAGATTTTTGATTTATAATTGTAATTAAAAAATTTATTCAATTATACTTTTATAATAATTCATGAAATTCACACCAACATTCATGTAATTGTAATGCTCTTGTGACTCTGCTATACAAGCATTATCTATAGTTTACTTTCACAAGTTTATTTTTCATGACAAATCTTAGTAACAAATGCATGGTTTGACGATTACTAATATTCCTACAATAAATTATAAAATTTGACAATACAAGATTTCAAGCACTCCCCAAACTCAAATAAAAACTGGCAAGAACTAGACGTTACACACCTCTTATTATCAATGCAACATTACAATACATCTATGGAAGCCTTTGAAACTCCAACCATTAACATACATTCCATATGAATAGACATGTAATCACACATCCCATGCCATGCTTAAAACATCCATAAATGCCAACTTGACTAACCTAACGATTACCTTTGTCATTGCTTTTATAAAAATAATCCCTAATAAAACTACCAAACTTAGCATTACATAAACCATCTACTACTTAATCCCTCAACTCTCTACATTTAATATGGGACACTTTATTGATTTTCTTCCCCAATATTAAATAATTATAATCATTATAATATTGCAATCTTACAACCTAACATTAGGTGACCTTAAGAATATTTCAAAGGAATCTCAACATTTTGCATGTTTATTTAGGCGCTCTTAGGTGTAATATTACATAATAAAGAATATATTACAATAAGAAACATTATTATGCAAGGTTTCATGTATTCTTCCAACAAACACTCTATATCTTTAATATACACATGAAAATAACCTTATGTTAGAGGCACATAGAGACCATCCACTTGTTATAACAATCAATAAACAATAAAGGATAAGAATGATAAACCAACATCAAACCTTAGATAAATCTAAGTTTTACATTTATGAATTTATGATGATGGATAGGCGCAATAGAGAACATCAAGTTTCCTAAAAAATGTAGAAGAAATCTCATAACAAAACCTAAGGGCACGAGTTCTGAAAGCTTCCTCGACAAAAGCTTTGATAAAACCATGATAGAGGCACATATAAACTATTCAATGATATAACAATCAATGAACAATAAATGATACGTGTGCTAAATCAACATCAATTTCCATTTGTGAAGTGAGAGTCATAGATGCATACAATTATCAAATTTTCTAAAATATGCAAAAAAACAAATTTTATATAAAAATCTAAAGATGAAGGTTAAGATTGACTTGATTATTGAAAGCTTATTGTAAAAGGCTTGAGGTCCAATCTTCTTCCCCATCCATGTAATATTGTAAGATGTGTTCTCCCATAACTACTTGAAATACTAAAAACTTTTAGCAATACCTCTAATTTACATAACACTACCCAGTTCTCCGTCCACAAATTCAAAATGTAAAATAGAAATAGAACAATCTTTTATAGTGGAGCAATGGGATAAGGACATTTTCAGATTTTTGTGAATATTTTTAACTAAAAGTTAGTTTATTATCACCACTCTCCCTACACTACAAATAGTTGGACGACAAATATGAGGCCGTAACTATCACGCGAGCATCTTTAATTTTTATTATATAAAGAAACGTTTTAGTCAATACATTTCTAGCCTACTTCACCTCATATTAATGAAGAAAACCCAAAAAACTTCCTGTTAAATTATATTTGGGTGATCTTACCACCCATTCCGGAAAGGAAAGAAATCATAATTCGTGGATGAAACTGTCCGTTAAGATTCGAGCTTATGAGGTTAGTACGCCAAAATAATGAGTTCCAGATTTTAGTTGTTTGTTACATCATTACCCAGGTCGAACTGCAAAAGTTAGATTGTCTAGATCCAAGTGGAAGTTTCTCATTAGCCTTTCAGTTCAAAACCCTAGTTAAATTGTTATTCCGTTTCTTCTCTGAAAATCACGATTCTGGACATTAAAGAAGATCTAGAGTTGTTACAAGGTTGTGAGTGAGTGAGTTTGATCTGGAAAGTGGAAAATTTGCAGGTTTGCAGTTTCCAGAGCAGTGGGGCAGTAGAATTCAAGAAAGGTAGCGTGTTAAAAAGACAAATGGCTTTAAAAATTTGCAAGCTTTTAATTTTCAGGTTTGTTTTTTTATTAGTTTCTGTCAAAATCTCCATGTGTTAACCTTCTGTAGAGGGCAACTGGAAGGATATGTGCAGAAGCAGATGGTAACCGCTTAACCGTTACTTAAAAAGATTAATCTATTTGAAGAAAATTGCAGAGAAATATTCCCAACATATTCCCGACAATTCCCAATGTAATTTTCAGAACTTCGGTTTATTGCCATAATGTTTTGTTTTCACGCGTAAATCCAGATTAAAAATTTGAGTTGATATGGATACTCTTTTTTTGTTTTGAAATGATTGAGTAACCGACCCCTGTTTGCTTTCTTATTCTGAGTATTTATTGATGTAGTGGCTTTATTTGTCTCAGATGTCGGAATTGGAGATTTATGGTAAAAAACTTTGAAGTTTTGCTTTGAGATGACTCTGAATTCTGTGCTGAATAAAACTAAAGGGCATTACCTTCTAAGCGAGGCGCTCCAAGTACTCTACGATTGGGAACCAACTGCAGGCACATTAGGGATATGGTTACAAGTTGTGAATTCACCTGGAAGATACGTTTCCCTGCCGCCGCTTCTGGAGATTTGTCGGTACAATTGTTGAATCATGAGCAGTTAGAAATGGTATTTGTTGATTATCTTTCTCTCTTTCAAGACATTTTCTTGAAGCCGTGAGTTAGTAAAATTGGGGTTCAGTGTAAGTTCTAGCTTTAGAGATGTGAGACAATAGTATACAGGCGCTTCAATAAACTGGGGCTTCTGGAGCCGTTCTGGTGAACATTTAGAGGACTTTGCGGTAGAAATTATATTGTCCACATGCGCATAATTACTGGTTATATACTTTATCCTAGGTCTGGACACTTTGATTTTGTCAAGAATAAGTTCTGGGTTCTATTAAACATTATAAATGGCAGATTTGAAAGAACCGCTTCTCCCACCACGCCCTTTTGTTGTCTCAGAAGCATCTCATCGATCCACCATTCCCGGTAGGGCACTGTTTCAAGGACTAGACTTCTTAGGACTTAAAAAGCGAGGGCAGGGTGTTCGCTCCTGGATACGGATAGATACAAGTGGGAATTATGAAGTTTTGGAGGTTGACAAAGTAACCATCATGAAACGCTGTGATCTTCCTGCAAGGGATCTCCGGCTTTTGGATCCATTGTTTGTGTATCCTTCAACAATTTTAGGTCGGGAGAGAGCAATTGTTGTAAATCTAGAACAGATAAGGTGCATAATCACAGCTGATGAGGTGCTGCTGTTGAATTCTTTGGATAGCTATGTATTGCAGTATGTAGCGGAGCTTCAAAAGCGTTTGCATATCAAAAATGATATGGTTGGCAATATGTGGCATCCTTGTGAACAAGGGAGCTCAAGATTTCCATCACAGTCAGCTAGGCAAGAATCAAACGCTGATGTTATGGGACAGGCAAGGCAAAAAAGATCTATTGGTCAGGCTGATTTTTTCAATGGTTCGTCTGCAGACGACCTGCCATTTGAGTTCAGGGCCTTGGAGGTTGCGCTGGAAGCAGCTTGCACATTTCTAGAAACCCAGGTATGTAACAAGCTTATTCATGTTTCAAAACATGTTGTTTATAGTTTTTGAAATATTTTTAGGTTGCTTGAAGGCCAGATGTTTTCTAGTAATGAAGAAGCATACGACTGAACCGAACTGTAAGTATCAGAAATTGATGATGTTTCTGTGGAAGGTAGAATGAGGGAGAGAATCAAGATCTCTCAAACTAATAATGTTGCAAGAAAACAAGGGTACATGATGATGGAGGTGTATTAAATTTTATTTTAATAACATTCAAAGCTTGAGCCACAAAATTTGAAGAAGCTAGGAAAAACTGAAGCGAGAGTGATTTGAATATGATTTGAATTGTGTTGAACTTGCCATTGTTTGTTTTGATTTCTGTGTGATACATGACATGTTCTAGAATACCAGCAAGAAATGTGTATATACATATTAAGAAAATATATAGATATCAATGTAATTTTACACAAAATTAAATATGAACACTGGTGGGATTGTGTTTTTGCTTCTGTTTTGTGTGTTTTTTGTTGCTAGTATGTTAGGAGTTAGTTTTAAAGGGGTAGTCGGGGTTTTTATTTGGGCTTGTTTGCTAAAAAGTTAAGGTTTTCCTTGTGTTTTCCAAGGTTTGACCAGGGTTCTTGGTGAACTTGTATTTGAGTTAAATCCATAAGCTCTGGCAGAACCTGGACCAGGTTCTTTGCCCGGTCTGAATAGTCCAGGTATGGTATGGCTTCTGGCTCAATCCAGTAACAGAGCTAATAATAAATTTTATATATTCACACTAAAATGGAAAATTTTGGCATAATAGAATTTTTATAGTATGAAATGGCATTCCTGAGGAAGAAAATTCGTCATTGTACCATGGCTAAGTGATTGTATGAATGGTATCCCGTGTCTATCTTATACACTCTCTAAAAATGCTTTAGTTACATTCATTTTTTCAAGGGATTTGTTGGTGCGTGCTTCTCCCATCATTGAGATATTGTGGGATTGGGGTGGGGCTTGGCTAGAGCTTCCATTTTGAGTTAGGTGCCCTATTAATGCCTTAGGTTCCTTTTTATGTACACCTAAATACCTTTTGACAATATGTTCTTCAATTTCATCTTTGGGCTCATTTATTTCATTGTTCAATCACGGTTGGCAATGCTGGCCATGGGTGATAAAAACACATAATTGCTGTGTTCTCAAGTGGACAAAATCAACTCCATCCATCGCAATGATGTATCTCTACTCGAGTTTTGACTGGAGATTTGCTATCCATATTTGTACCTAAATCCTTATACTATTACTTGAAAACAATTGCAGAATTGTCTTTACACATGTGAATGAAACAAATCTACCTATGGCCTTATAAAATCCTCGGAATGCACTGGTGTTGGACTGGGTATCTGGACTTGAGGATTTCTCTGGAATGAGATCAAAATGTTTGAAACAATAACCTATCAGACTTGCTAGGCAATCTTTACTTTCTGAACATTCAACCTAAGTCATCAAACCTTAAGATGTAGAAGGTCTTGCCAAATGTGGAGATCATTGTACCGAGAATTTCCCTAAAGGTTAGTATCTGTTTGTCCTCCACCTCTTGCGTAATTGTTTCATACTTTGCTCAACATATTGCCTTGTTTAAGTCAGTACATACAGTGTCGGCTCCTTATTTGTCTAGTATAGTTTCATGCTTATTTCTAGACCCTTCACACATTTTGTTTTCTTCACTTTTGTTTGCTTTGTTGCATGGATTATAGTCTATACATATTCTACTTGCTGTTGGCTAAATGCCTTTGTGCATATTTAGGCGAGGTCTTTAACATTTTATATGTAGGGGTTGACTAATAGTGTCTAGCATTTACATCATCCAATTAAAGAAAGATGGTACTGATAATGATTTACCAAATTGTATATACCCTTCTCTGATGTTTTCAATGAGAAGACAGTGCAGGAATTGAGTAGAGGAAAATGCCAACTTTGTTAACCCCGACTGTGACTACTTTGTTTTAAAGTAAATTTGATGAGTCAACAATTAAGAGGCTTAACCAAAATGAAAACAATGGTGTGAACCAGTTGATTGAATTACACAACTGAAAGTGCAACACATAGACACTTGTACACCTTCTCCGTTCCTTCATTTAGAGGTTGATTTAATTAGTTCATGTCTTATTGCATAGACATTCTAGTTGAGGCAAATCTCCTAATAATGAAGATTTGAGAACCAAATTGTAGATGCCCTCTGTAGAATAGATGGTACGGCGATTGAGAAATCAGAAACTCCAACTTTGTTTCTAACCTTGTGCATGATTGTGAAGACAAAGCTTTCTTCAAGATGGACCATTTTCAGTGAATCACATGTAACCATTACTTCAGAAGCCTAGCCAAATGGATATAACAGTATGCATTAGTATATTTATTTTTCTAATTGAAACTTCAACAACAATTATATCCTTATGTGGAATGAGGTAAACTGACATATTTGAATTCTAGAATTCAATAGGTCAATATGCTTTTATGAAGGGATCAATCTTTACCAATTTGACTTATAACCTTATCCTCAAATCTGCTAAGAGGTTTTAACTTGTATATACATAGATATTAGATATGATTAGAAGACTTGACCCTTGATATGTTTGGCTGGAAATTTTGCAAAGCCGATCTGAATTGGCTTGCAGAACATTTGAATCTTAGTAAGAGAGTTATTATGTTATGATACTGCAAATGAATTTCTCATGTCTTTGTTTCTTGCAAATTGTATCTTTGAATTTAACAGTTATTGATATTCATTTTGTATGTATGATGCAGGCAACTGAACTGGAAATAGAAGCATATCCTGTATTGGATGAATTGACATCTAAAATCAGCACATTAAACTTAGAGCGTGTCAGGAGATTGAAAAGCAGGCTTGTAGCTCTGACTCGTAGGGTCCAAAAGGTATAAATCTTTAAACTTCAATGATCTGTTATTCTGGAATGTACAGTAATATATCATGAATTATCAGTAATAGTTTTACTGCAGGTAAGAGATGAGATAGAGCAGCTTATGGACGATGATGGGGATATGGCTGAGATGTATTTGACTGACAAGAAGGAGCGCATGGAGGCTACATATTTTAGAGATCACTCTTTATATGGTTATAATTCTGTTGGAGCTGGCTTTTCAGTATCAGCCCCTGTTTCTCCTGCTTGTTCTCCACCAGACTCTTCAAAGCTGGAAAGGACTGTCAGCTTAGTGCGTAGCAGGCATGAAAGCATGAGGGATTCTGAAAACAATGATGAACACATACAAGAGCTAGAAATGTTACTTGAAGCCTACTTTGTAGTAATTGACAGCACTCTAAACAAGTTAACATCGGTAAGTTAAGAGCAAGACAATTTTTACTGGAGAGATAATTAAAAAGTAACGTTAGAATAATTAGTAGGGGTTTGTTTTGGTGCTCACACCCTCAACAACTGTCCACCATCGGACTTCACAAGACTTCATAACTCCTGTATGGGCATAACAACTAGGGGGATACCACTGTAACTGCAGGAGTACTGCAGTAACACAGATGCCACTTTTGGGTATTTGAACCTGGATCTTGATCTTGAGAACTCTGTGGCCTTGCCATTAGAGCATAATTCCTTGTCTTTTCTGGAGCTTTTTTGTGGTTATTTGTTATTATTTTATCTTTTTATTAATCAGTGAATTATCAAAAAAGGCTTAGTTTTGTAAAATGGTCTAGCAAAAATTCTGTATTGAATGCAATTTTCTTTTATCATTTTATTAATCAGTGAATTATCAAAAAAGGCTTGGTTTTGTAAAATGGTCTAGCAAAAATTCTGTATTGAATGCAATTTTCTATCTGACTCCTGTTCTTATGGTTTCTAGCTGAAGGAGTATATTGATGATACAGAGGATTTTATAAATATTCAACTGGTAAGATCTTTAGGTCCTTGTTTTTTAACTTTTAAAATCCATTATATAGGACTGATTTACACCGTGCTTTTGCTAAAATTATTAAATCCTCAAATCAGTTGTACTTAGGTTAATGTGTGCCTACGACATATGTGGGTCTCCCACATTTTGCAAGGATGACTGATATTACATGTTTGAGTTAATTCTTTGGAGTCTTAGACTCATTATTTTCTTATTTTAGAGTTTTTGATGCTTGAGAATGGTCATTGACAGGATAATGTTCGGAATCAGTTGATACAATTTGAGCTATTGCTCACAACAGCCACATTTGTTGTTGCTATATTTGGAGTTGTGGCAGGAGTTTTTGGCATGAATATCCCAATTGAGCTGTTTGATGAACCTGCTGCTTTCAAATGGGTTCTTATAATAACTGGGGCTTCTGGGCTGCTAATTTTCGTCTTGTTTTTATGGTATTTCAAGCATCGAAGGTTGATGCCGCTGTAATAGATCATGTATCATAGCCCATTTATTGTTTATCTCTCTTGTTTATGGGAAAATTATTTATGGGGAAATGTCATCTTTATTTCATTCTTTTTATCGTAGCTGAAACAGCTACTTCCTGTCTCTTGGATGAGCATCTGACTGAAAGCAAACTTCCTTTCCACTGAATACAGCTTCAATTCCAACAATATAATGATTAGGTGCAAAATACGCATACTTTCTGTTATCTTTCAAATTATCCTTTTTGGATGGCTGAGAAATAAAAAATTGATAGTGGGGCTGTTGTATATGGCATGCAAATTTATACAGGATTAAGAAGAGAAGAAGCTCAATAACGTTCCCCACTGATGTTTTATGTCATTGTTTCTCCTGGGACCTTTTTGTGTTACAAGCGATAGATGGAGGATTAGATCAGTGGAATCCAGCTAAACTTTAAGGTCATTGTTATAATGTTTTTCTTCTGAAATGAAATATTGAATCTCTTTACCATTTGATGATTTCAAAATGATTTGCCACAGTACTGTGGTTTTGACATTGGATATTTGGAAGCCTTGTTTGTCTTGGGGATTCATTTGTTTTGATATTAATGAATAATCTAATATGAATATGTTTTCTTTGCTTCGGTTGGAGTATGAGTCATTTGGCTAAGAATTAAAAATTTAAATTTAAATCACTTTCATAGACACCCGGACAACTCACAATTAGTATGGAGTTTACACTAGTGAGGTTCCAGAGACTGTTGAAGGGTGAGAAAATTACTTTACACATGACATCTCATTTGATCCTTTTCCACCACAAGCATTGCTACCAGTAAACAATGGACACACGGCTATTCTCCCTACAAACTTTACATTTGGCCAATTTCAAAAAATCAAAAACATCATGGATTTTTCCGAAAATTTCAGCATTTGTTCTTCATGATCTGCATAGTTTGTAGTCGAAAACAACAAAAAAATGGTCAAAAAATCACTACGTTTTCTTGAATCTGGGAAAAAAAAGTACTTGGTTTTGTCCTACTGCATTTTGTCTGGAGATTAGCCTTAAACAACTGCGGTCATAATTTTTTTACCTCGACCATAAATACATTGAATCAGTAGATGAAAACAGTCAGTATCAGAATCAAAAAAACCAGAATCAAGATTTGTTCTCAAAATAGGAAAATTGTATTTGGAAACAATTACGATAATCAAACATATTGATAATAAAATAATTAATTGGAGTGTGGATCAACACCTATAAGAAAAGCAAATTGGTGTAAGATGCTAAGCCCTTCCATGACCATGGTTGTGGATAAAATGTTGTCCTCGAAAAAAAGTCGTGAGGTGGGATTGAAAAACTGGAGATATAAACCATTAAGAAAAACCCATTTCTGACTATCAAAAAGTCTTTGTTTCGGTTTGTGCGTCTTTGCAGTTTATTGCTATGTTTAGCTTCCTCTATGTTGATGCAACTCTGCTGAACACGTTACAATTTACCAATCACCGTCTTTGGGTGGGGGAGTGGTGTGCGGCAATGCGAGAATGCGGTTGGCGATGATTACACGCAAGATCCTCCCATTTCCTTCTGAAAAATCATTTTACTTGATCCTATCGATGGATGAAGTCAACTATCCCACAAATTAAATTGACAGCATCCACAGTAGATTTAAGAAAAAAGTGTTAACATGAACTAATTTAAATTCTCACAAAAAAAAAAATATTCGAAGAGATGCATTTTCAAAGATACAAGGGCTATTAATGGAGTTTTATAGCCCGGTAAATTTAAGAAAAATAGTGTGGGCTATACGTCTAACTTAAACGCTCCCGAAAGTAAACTAACACACTTAAGATACATTTTCAAAGACCCTAGGGCTAAATAATCCAGCGCTGCAACAGTTCAATTTTTTTTCCTTCGCTGGTTATATTTAAGATATCCTTGCTCAGTCTAATGTGGGGTCTTGTTTGACTTTTTTGCATTTTTTCGTAGCAATAAGGGATTCTCATAGAAGGGAAAACCTTTTTCAAATTTGGTTGGTTGGGGTTTTATTGGGAGTCCACCCTGAACTCAGAACGCGATCAGTAACTATAGAAAATATACCGAAATTATAAAAAATGTTACATAATATGTTGTCATATACCACATTAGTTTGACCATTAAGGCATGAAATGTACCAACCTTTATAATACTCTATTACAAAATGTTACCTTTCGCCTTTTTAAATATTCTATTGCACCACCATTTTACATTGCACCACACTAACAATCTTTAAACCAATTGCATTGTATTCCTAGATCTTCCTTGCTATGAGGATCACAATGAAACGTGCTAGCATAAAATACTAGCAATGTAGTTTCTTACCTCCACATACTTATTGTGGCCTCACAATGCACGCTTTAGTCACCAAGCTTTAGTCGCCAATAGGATATTATTTGTTACTTTAAACCATACATAACAAAGTAATAAAGTAATGCTAAACAGTAATAATAACCATGCACAAAGATAATTTATAACACTATATTTTGTTAGCTAGGGAAACCTTGGCCAAGAGAAACTTGCGGTGGAGATGATACCCATTAGATAATATATTGATATATAAGTTCTTTGGTAGAGGATGGACCCTGTTAAGAGTCAATGAGCAAATTTAGTATAGAGAGTCCCTGTTAGGAGACTTTGAATCTTTGTTGGAGATTCCAATCCTGTTAGGAGTTGTGCCAACCTTGTTAGGATTTGTAGTATAGTAGATGCAAGATGAGCCTATTGTCCAAACACGCACTTCCAATTACAAGAAGAGCTCACTGCCCAAATAAGTAATTAGACTTTTGAAATATAGATTCTTTTTTACTTCGATTTCGGATCACAAAGTAGCTTCACAAACTTCTCATATATCGCTTTCACAAAAGTTTGCATACAATTGCTCAACACAACTTCTTCAAGATCGCACACTTGAATTCACAAGATGTCCTTTGCATAAATACCATGCCTTTACACAAATTGCTGCTAGGTTGGCTAAGACGACAATACACTTTTCCAACTTAGAGTAAACATCTAGGATGTCGGCCCTAATTGGTCAAGTAATTATTTTGTAAATAAAATAATTCATTTCCTTTAATTTTGTTGTCCTGTTTTACTGGTAAAACACAAATATCTCTTTTCTGTACAGTTCATATTGATTTCTGAGGCTATACACGTCATCATCAACATGTATACTATCTCCTACTTTCACTAGTCATAATATGACATTAGCAACAAGTTACAAAACAAAATAATATACTATTGTATACCAAATTCATACTTAGACAATTTTTTGAGTACCAAAAGCTAAGTATTTTTATTTCTAAGGTTTCCTGTAAGCATGTACATCATGTGTTTCCATAAATGACAACTACATATCTTAATTAGCCATTGGGGGGGAAATTCCACTTTTTGGGCACTCTGACTAGTTTTGATACAATTTTTTAGTAGTATGAGTCATGTGGAGTCCTCTTTTGGGTCTTTCAGAATAAGATGACTAATGTTTTTCTTCTTTGTGACAATAAAATGACATCCTCATTATCCATAACACAAAAAAAAAAATCCATGGTATGACATGTGCATTTTCAAGACAAGCGCCTTGAGATTTCAAATAGGAGTTCAAGTCTATGACAATATTGAGCTATAAAGAGGGTATAAATTATCTAAAAGACAAAATAAGTACACTAGAGTGCTCCCAGACCTCGTTTGAGAAAAACTTAGAAATTGTTTACAAAACTAAAAACTTTTCTTTTTTTATGAATTGAGCATCTTGCACAATTCTCTGAAGGTGCACATGTGTGCAGGTGCACAATTTGAAGGTTTGGTGAATGAATTATCTCTAAATGTGTGTAGGTGCACATAACTAAAACCTCTATAGGCTCCCCGAGGTCCCAAACATTACAATGGCTTGCTTGTCTTCTGTAGCAACTAAGATGACACTCAAACCCATGACTTTCAAGTTTTAGGGAATGCCCAAGAAGTCACACTTCATGATTTCCACAAGGAAGTGAGGGTAAAGTATGAAACTTTAGACACTACTACATTTAGGCCCGAATTGTGATGGCAAGTCATCACAATTGTGATGGTCACCTGTTGCCCAAGCAACAGTACCACTTAATTGGCTTCTGTCGACCAGGCATTGAACTTTTGTTGTGGCTGTAACTTTGAAGAAGGCAAGGGCAAGAGTTCATCTTCATGTCATCCTAATTGTGACAGTAGACTCTCACAATTTTGATGGATTAAGCTTTCACTCTTGCATTGCAAGTGCAACAGGTATGCGACAATTGTGTTGTGGGAGCGACGACTATCTGTCGAAATAGGCTATCACAAGTGCAACGGGTATGCGACAACTATACTATGAGAGCGAGAACTATCCATCAGAACAAGTTGTCGCAATTGCGACAGGTAGCCAAATTATTAAAAAATAAATGATGCTTGTCCAATGAGGTCCTTTTACTGTTTTAGATTAAGGTAAAAATAGGTTTTGAAGGGGACCCGAAACCTTTAACAAAAAAGCAAAAGATAAATCAGGAAGCACTACCAGGTTTTACAAGGACCTGAAACCTGCTGTTTAATAGTTACAAAATCAAGTTTTACAGGGACCTGAAACCACAAAAAAAGATCATAAAACAAAACTAGGTTTTACAAGGACCTGGAACCTAGTTTTTACAATTAACAAAAACTAGTTAAAAAAGCCAAGACCAACGACCAATTACCAAGATCACTAAAAAAATAGAGACCAGATACTAGGGACACTACTAGCTGCTATTGTAGCTCTTTGATCATTTTCACCACCTCTTTGCCTACCTCTGCAGTGCTTTGGATGGTATTAGTAGCAAATCCCCCATGAATCAACAATCTACAAACTTTAGTCGCCAATAGGATATTATTTGTTACTTTAAACCATACATAACAAAGTAATAAAGTAATGCTAAATAGTAATAGTAACCATGCAGAAAGATAACTTATAACACTATATTTTGTTAACTAGGGAAACCCTGGCCAAGGGAAATCCATGACGGGGATGATACCCACTAGATAATATATTGATATATAAGTTTCTTGTTAGAGGATGGACCCTATTAGAAGTCAATGAGAAAATTCAATATAGAGAGTCCCTGTTAGGAGACTTTGAATCCCTGTTAGGGGATTCCAATCTTGTTAGGAGTTGTGCCAACCCTCTTAGGATTTGTAGTACAATAGATGCAAGATGAGCCTACTGCCCAAACATGCACTTCCAATTACAAGGAGAGCTCACTGCCTAAACAATTAATCATGCTTTTGGAATATAGATTCTTTTTCACTTTGATTTTGGATCACAAAATAGCTTCACAAACTTTGCATATATCACTTTAACAAAAGTTTGCATACAATTGCTCAACACAACTTCTCCAAGATTGCACACTTGAATTCACAAGATGTCCTTTGCATAAATACCATGCCTTTACACAAATTGTTGCTAGGTTGTTTAAGACCACAATACACTTTTCCAACTTAGAGTAAACATCTAGGATATCGGCCCTAATTGGCCAAATAATTATTTTGTAAACAAAATAATTCATTTCCTTTAATTTTGTTGTCCTATTTTACTGGTAAAACACACATATCTCTTTTCTATACAGTTCATACCGATTTTCGAGGTTATACACATCATCATCAACATGTTTACTATCTCCTACCTTTGCTAGTCATAATATGACATCAACAACAAGTTACAAACAAAATAATATACCGCTGTATACCAAATTCATACTTAGACAATTTTTTGAGTACCAAAAGCTAAGTATCTTTATTTCTAAGGTTTCTTGTAAGCATGTACATCATGTGTTTCCATAAATGACAACTACATATCTTCATTAGCTATTGGGGGGGAATTCCACTTTTTGGGCAATTTGACTAGTTTTGATACAATTTTTCGTTAATATGAGTCATGTGGAGTCCTCTTTTGGGTCTTTCAGCGTAAGATGACTAATGTTTTTCTTCTTTGTGACGATAAAATGATATCCTCATTATCCATAGCACAAAAAAATCCATGGTATGACATGTGCATTTTCAAAATAGGTGCCTTGAGATTTCAAATAGAAGGAGTTGTTCAAGTCTATGACAATATTGAGCTATAAAGAGGGTATATATCATCAAAAAAGACAAATAAGTATACTAGAGTGCTCCCTGACCTCGTTTGAGAAAAACCTAGAAATTGTTTTCAAAACTAAAAAACTTTTCTTTTTCGATGAATTAAGCATCTTTCACAATTCCCTGAAGGTGCACATGTGTCCAGGTGCACAATTTGAAGATTTGGTGAATGAATTATCTCTAAACCTATGTGGGTGCACATAACTAAAACCTCTAGAGGCTCCCCAAGGTCCCAAACATTACCATGGCTTTCTTGTCTTCTGTAGCGCTAAGATCGCACTCAAATCCATGACTTTCAAGTTCTAGGGAATACCCAAGAAGTCACACTTCATGATTTCCACAGGGAAGTGAGGGTAAAGTATGAAACTTTAGACACTACTACATTTGGGCCCAAATTGTGATAGCAAGCCATCACAATTGTGACAGCCACCTATCGCCCAAGCAACAATACCACTTAATTGGCTTCTGTCAACTAGGCATCAAACTTTTCTTGTGGATTCCATCACAATTGCGATGGATAAAGCTTTTGTAACTTCAAAGAAGGCAAGGGCAAGATTTCATCTTCATGTCATCCCAATTGCAACAATAGACCCTCGTAGTTATGACGGCTTAAGATTTTAATCTTACATCGCAAGTGTGATGGGTATGCGACAATTGTGTTGTGGGAGCGACGACTATCTATCGAAACAAGTTGTCGCAAGTGCGATGGGTATGCGACAACTATACTATGAGAGTGAGAACTATCCATTAGAACAAGTTGTCGCAATTGTGATGTGTAGCCAAATTATTAAAAAAAATGATACTCGTCCAATGAGGTCCTTTTGTTGTTTTAGATTAAGGTAAAAATAGGTTTTGAAGGGGACCCAAAACCTTTAACAAAAAAGGAAAAGATAAACCATGAAGCACTACTAGGTTTTACAAGGACCTGAAACCTGCAATTTAACCATTACAAAATCAGGTTTTATAGGGACCTAAAACCACAAAAAAAGATCATAAAATGAAACTAGGTTTTACAAGGGCATGGAACTTAGTTTTTACAACAAACAAAAACTAGTTTAAGAAACCAAGACCAGCGACCGATTACCAAGACCACTACAAAAATAGAGACCAGATACCAAGGACACTACTAGCTTCTATTGCAACTCTTTGATCATTTTCACCACCTCTTTGCCTACCTCTGCAGTGCTTTAGATGGTATCAGTAGCAGATCCGTTAGGAATCAGTAATCTACAAACTTTAGTTGCTAATAGGATATTATTTGTTACTTTAAACCATACATAACAAAGTAATAAAGTAATGCTAAACAATAATAGTAACCATGTACAAAGATAACTTATAACACTATATTTGTTAACTAGGGAAACCCTGGCCAAGGGAAAACTCTGGTGGGGATGATACCCACTAAATAATATATTGATATATAAGTTCCTTGTTAGAGGATGGACCCTGTTAGGAGTCAATGAGAAAATTCAGTATAGAGAGTCTCTATTAGGAGACTTTGAATCCTTGTTAGGAGATTCCAATCCTGTTAGAAGTTGTAGTACAGTAGATGCAAGATGAGCCTACTACCCAAACATGCACTTCCAATTACAAGAAGAGCTCATTGCCCAAACAAGTAATTAGACTTTTGGAATATAGATTATTTTTTAGTTTGATTTCAGATCACAAAATAGCTTCACAAAATTCGCATATATTACTTTCACAAAAGTTCGCATACAATTGCTCAACACAACTTCTCCAAGATAACACACTTAAATTCGCAAGATGTCATTTGCATAAATGCCATGCCTTTACACAAATTGCTGCTAGGTTGGCTAAGACCACAATACACTTTTCCAACTTAGAGTAAAAATCTAGGATGTTGGTCCTAATTGGTCAAGTAATTATTTTGTAAAAAAAATAATTCATTTCCTTTAATTCTGTTGTCCTGTTTTACTGGTAAAACACAAATATCTCTTTTTTGTACAGTTCATATTGATTTCTGAGGTTATACACATCATCATCAACATGTATACGAGCTCCTTCTACCTTTGCTAGTCATAATATGACATTAGCAACAAGTTACAAACAAAATAATATACTGTTGTATACCAAATTCATACTTAGACAATTTTTTGAGTACCAAAAGCTAAGTATCTTTATTTCTAAGGCTTCCTATAAGCATGTACATCATGTGTTTCCATAAATGACAACAACTACATATCTTCATTAGCCATTGGGGGGGAATTCCACTTTTTGGGTAGTCTGACTAGTTTTGATACAATTTTTTGGTAGTATGAGTCATGTGGAGTCCTATTTTGGGTCTTTCAACATAAGATGACTAATGTTTTTCTTCTTTGTGACAATAAAATGACAACCTCATTATCCATAACAAAAAAAAAATCTATGGTATGACATGTGCATTGTCAAAACAAGCACCTTGAGATTTCAAATAGGAGGAGTTCAAGTCTATGACAATATTGAGCTATAAAGAGAGTATAAATCATCAAAAAAGACAAAATAAGTACACTAGAGTGCTCCCAGATCTCATTTGAGAAAAACCTAGAAATTGTTTTCAAAATAGAAATCTTTTCTTTTTCGATGAATTAAGCATCTTGCACAATTCCCTGAAGGTGCACAATTTGAAGATTTGGTGAATGAATTATCTCTAAAAGTGTGTAGGTGCACATAACTAAAACCTCTAGAGGCTCCCCGAGGTCCCAAACATTACCATGGCTTCCTTGTCTTTTGTAGCAACTAAGGTCACACTCAAACCCATGACTTTTAGGTTTCAGGGAATGCCCCAAGAAGTCACACTCCATGATTTCCATAGGGAAGTGAAGGTAAAATATTAAACTTTAGACACTACTGCATTTGGGCCTAAATTGTGATGGCAAGCCATCACAATTGTGATGACCACCTGTCGCCCAAGCAACAATACCATTTAATTGGCTTCCATCGACTAGGCATTGAACTTTTGTTGTGGTGTCCATTGCAATTGCGATGGATAGAGCTATTGTAACTTCGAAGAAGGCAAGGGCAAGAGTTCATCTTCATGTCATCCCAATTGTGATAGTAGACCTTCGCAGTTATGATAGCTAAGCTTTCAATCTTGCATCGCAAGTGCGACTGGTATGTGACAATTGTGTTGTGGGAGCGACGACTATCCATCAGAATAGGCTGTCACAAGTGCGACGGGTATGCAACAACTATACTATGAGAGCGAGAACTATCCATTAGAACAAGTTGTTGCAATTTTGATGGGTAGCCGAATTATTAAAAAATAAATGATGCTTGTCTACTGAGGTCCTTTTACTGTTTTAGATTAAGGTAAAAATGGGTTTTGAAGGGGACCCAAAACCCTTAACAGAAAAGTAAAAGATAAACTATGAAGCACTACCAAGTTTTACAAGGACTTGAATCTTGCAGTTTAACAGTTACAAAATCAGATTTTATAGAGACCTAAAACCACAAAAGAAGACCATAAAATGAAACTAGGTTTTACAAGGACGTAGAACCTAGTTTTTACAATGAACAAAAACCAAGACTAGTGACCAATTACTAAGACCACTACAAAAACAAAGACTAGATACCAGGGACACTACTAGCTACTATTTCAGCTCTTTGATCAATTTCACCACCTCTTTGCCTACCTCTGCAATGCTTTAGATGGTATCAGTAGCAAATTCCGTAGTTACCTCGGTTGCCTTTTTCCTTGAGCTTTGTCTGGTTCTTTTACTTGGTCCACCTAGAGACATGATTTCTTCATTAGTTCTCTTCCCTAAGCTTGCATTTGTTGCACAAATACTGGAAGTAACCTACTCCATTTTATTGCCACTCTCTTTGATCAATAAACGAAGTTTGTGTTCATATTCTTTTAATTTATCCAGTATATTACCAATCTGAACTTCCATCTGAGTGATCTTTGCGCGGTTAATTTCTTGGTCTTGTTGCATCTTTCCCACTTTTCTTTTCAACTTCATTAATTTATTATACATCTAGGAGTCATCTTGAAGAGAGGTATTAACTTTAAGCTTTGTAGTATGCAAGAAAGAAAGCATAGTATCCCTACTAGTAGGCTCATTCTTCTCCTTCCCCATTTCTTCCTTACCAGTGGACTCATCTTTCTCTTTCCTTGCATCTTCCTTCACATTCACAACATCCTTGTTAGTAAGGTCCTCCTTTTCCTTCACCATTACTTCTTTTTCATCCCTCACTCCCTAGGAATGCTCACTCTGATTAATTTCCTCTTCACCAACATTACCTGACCTTGTAATTTTATCATTGCTTTCATCCACCTCATCCTTACCAATCTCACCCTTACTACTCGGGTAGCCTTCCAAATTGGAATTGAAATCTCCCACATTTGTATTCTCCTCCTCCTCCATATTTTTCTCATCATTATTATTTGAGTTATAAAACTTAGTAATCTCTTCCACATTTTTCTAAGGGGTTTCTTGCTTTAGACTCCTTTTCCCACTAACCCCTTCCTCACCTTACTCTTCCTAGAGTAGGTTTCACTAACAAAGCTCTTCTTTTTCTTAGAGGGAGGGGAAGACACAATAGCCTTATTTTTACAGTAATCCTCGATTACTAAAATTACCTCTTTATGTAATAGACGAGACTCTTTTTTCCTATGACCTTATAAACTTTGGAGTAAAGAAAATCTCAGATAAAAAAGAAATGAGAACCTATCCTTGTGCCTAAAGTGATTCAGGAGCACAAAATGAAATTTATGAACACACTTAGCTCTACCATCTAAAATAAAATACTCACAAAGGAAAGAGAGCACGTCCTGCTAGATAACCTTAATTTGACCTAGTTCATAAAAGTCACCATTCTTCTCTAGGTTCTTTTCCTCCTCATTTGTTTTCTAAAATTTCTTAAACACAACATTTGAAATACTTGTTTCCTTACTAAACTTTTGTTAAGATTAAACCACAGACAAAAATAACAATTACATGCAAATATAACCAATAACATAAAATAAAAGATCACATAGAAAAGAACACAAGGCACCAAGATTTAACGTGGCTCACCCAGTCCCTGGGCTACGTCCACCAAATAGCAAGTCCAATATTTTTTATGATCCAATGATTACAACTTGATTACAATCCGTAATCCCTTATAGCTCAATACCACCGCAAGAACCAATTTTGCATCACACCTTATGAAACAATCCCTAACCCGAAGCCCTTTTACACAAGTATTTTAATTGCTTTAGGGTTATAATTAATAATTACATGTCGACCCAAAATCCTGATAAAATAGGGCCCACTTTTTTTTTCTTTCCTGATCAGTCACCACAATCTAACAATCTCCCACTTGGGGATTGATCAGGCTCCACACTAAACAACAATCTCCCACTTGGAGACTGATCCTGTAGCAATATCGCTACATGGGGCTCCCATTGGATCAAACCACCCTAGACTCTATTGTTCTTTTATTCATATTCAGTTTAGAAGACCAACTGAAGCTGAAGAGGAGTTCAACTTCTCCCTTGTTGCTACCTTTGTTAACATATTTGCTGGATTGTCATTGGTATGTATCTTCTCTAGCTTTAACTGTCCATCCTCCAAAACTGACTGAATGAAATGGTACCGTAACTGTATGTGTTTGGTCTTTGAATGCAGACCTGAATTCTTTGCAAGATGAATGACACTCTGACTATCTGTGAACAAATAATTATCCTTCTAAGGATTTCCCAATTCTTGCAAGAAGAATTGAAGCCATATCATCTCCTTGGCTGCCTCTGTAGTAGCTACATACTCTGCCTCTGTAGTGGATAAAGCATTAACCTTCTGTAACTGAGAAACCCAGCTCACAGCTGCCCCACCAATAGTAAAGATGTAACCTGTAGTACTTTGCCTGGTATCAATATCTCCAGCCAAATTGGAGTCAACATAGCCTTGTAAATCAGTAGTAGAGCCCCCAAAGTGTAAACACTTATTGGATGTTCCTCTCAAATATTTGAGAATCCACTTGACTGCATTCCAATGCTCAATTCTTGGATGACCCATATACTTGCTAATGACTCCCACTGCATGTGCAATATCTGGCCTGGTACATACCATAGCATACATCAAACTTCCTACAGCTGAAGCATAGGGTACCTTGGACATCTTATCCTCCTCTTCTTATGTCTTGGGACACATCTCTTTAGTCAATTTCAAATGACTAGGTAAAGGTGTACTGACAAATTTAGCATTCTCCATAGAGAAACGTTGCAACACCTTCTCAACATAATCAACTTGAGATAGCGTCAAGGTTCTATTTTTCCTATCTCTGCAAATCTTCATACCAAGGATTTGTTTTGCTACCCCCAAATCTTTCATAGCAAATGCATGTGTTGATTGGCATTTTAGCCCCTTAATGCGATCCATGTTAGACCCAGCTACAAGCATATCATCAACACATAAACATAAAATAATTAAGCTATCATCATCCAACCTCTTAAAGTGGACACAATGATTTGAATGACACCTAATGTAACCATGCTCATGCATAAAACTATCAAATTTCAAATACCATTGCTGAGGTGCTTGCTTCAAGCCATATAAATTTTTCTTCAATTTGTACACTAAGTTCTCCTTACCTTTTTACCACAAATCCTTGAGGTTGAGCCATATATATCTCTTCATCCAAATGACCATAAAGGAAGGTTGTTTTAACATCCATCTGCTCTAAATGCAAATCTTCAGTAGCCACTAGACTTAAAATAGTACAAGTAGAAGTCATTTTAACAACAGGAGAAAATAACTCATCAAAATCAATTCCCTTTTTCTGTGCAAATCCTTTTACAACTAACTTATCTTTAAATCTTTTCTTACCTCCATCCTCTTCTTTTAACCTGTAAACCCACTTATTATGTAAATCCTTTTTACTTGCAAGCAACTTACACAAATCTCATGACTTATTCTTTAGCAAAGAGTCCATTTCATCTTTCATTGCAGACTCCCACTGAATCTTAGTATCCACCTACATAGCTTCATCATAACTTTCAGGTTCACCAGCATCAATAAGTAAAATAGAATACAAAGAGGGAGAAAATCTTTTTGGAGGTCTAATTTTCCTTGTTGACTGTCTAACATTTACCGGTGTGTGTGGTATTTGTTGTTGCGGTTGTTGCAACAACATGAGAAGAAAGAAGATGATTATGTAGTGCTAGATGATACTTCAAAAGCTGCTGGTAAAACTTTCTTTGAATGAAGTACTTTCATACCTTTCTCACTCATGTGCCCAAGTTTATTGTGCCACAACACTATATCAGAATCTACAATAGCTATTTGTTCTCCCTGCTCAATTGTAGCAATTGTTTTTGAACATTCATTTTTCTCTGAAATAATTAAAGTAGAAGGAACAATATGACCTGCACAAAGATATAAGGTGCCTACTTTCACACCTTTTTCTACTACAAGGGAACCTTTTGAAACCTTCCAATTTTTATTATTAAAAGTAACTACACAACCCTCATCACCAAGTTGCCTTGCTGAAATTAAATTCCTACTGAGGCTTGGAACATGTCTTACCTCATGTAGTAGCCAATGATTCCCATTTTGCAACTTAATCTTAATTTTTTCCTTTCCAACAATCTAACAGGGTTCATTATCCCCCAAATAAACAAGCCCAAAATCCCCTTGGACATAATCAATGAAATAACCTCTATGAGGTGTAGCATGAATTGAAGCACCAGAATCTAAAATCCATGAATCATCAACTCGTTCTAAAGACATAAGCAAAGCATCCTCTTTGGATTTGTTACTTACCACATTTGCCTCCTTGTCTCCATCTGATTTATCTCCTTAATTTTTTTTTCAATTCCAACAATCTTTCTTTTTGTGCCCTAGTTTCCCACAATACTAGTAGTCATTCGATCCTCTCAATTGAGACCTCCTCCCCTTTGACTTTCCTCTTGATTTCTCATGATTTCTAGAATTACTTCTTCTCTCAGTCATTCTGCCCCTGCTTTGTGCATTCAAAGCACTTCCTAATGTAGATCCACCTGAGGTTTTCCTACGAGTTCCCTCACTCAAAATAACACCGATCTAATCATCATATTTTAGGGTACTAGATCCAGGAATAGAATTACTCACAACCATTACCAAACCATTCCAACTTTCAGGCAAAGAACACAAAATCAAGAGAGCCCTAATTTCTTCTTCAAAATTGATACCCACAGAAGATAATTGACTAGTAATAGTATTAAACTCATTTGAATGATCTGTAACAGATCCACCGTTTTCCATTTTCATATTAAATAAACACTTCATGAGAAATACCTTATTTGAAGAAGAGGGCTTTTCATACAATGTTGGTAGGGTTTTCATCAACTCTTCTGTCGTCTTTGCTTTTGTAATATTAAATGCCACTAATGGTGCCAAGCATAATCAAATGCTTCCAAGTGCGTTTCTATCCAAAAGATCCCATTCATCATTTGACATAGATCCTTGATTCTTAGCTTTGCCTTCCAATGACTTCCATAAATCCTTATGATACAGATAGTCTTCCATTTGCATCTTCCATAACTGGAAGTTCTGCCCATTAAACCTATCAACCCTTAGCTTACCCTCATCTGCCATTGCTCTGACTCAACCGTGAGACTCCCACTAAATTGTGAAACTTTCTTGTAAAGGATAACTAAAAAACAACTAGGCTTCGATACCACTTGTTAAGAATAAACCACAAAATAAATAACAATTACATGCAAATATAACTAATAACAAAAAATAATAGATCACATAGAAAAGAACACAAGGCACCAAGATTTAATATGGTTCACCCAATCCTTGGGCTACGTCCACCAAATAGAAAGTCCAATATTTTTTATGATCCAATGATTACAACTTGATTACAATTCGTAATCCCTTACAGCTCAATACCACCGCAAGAACCAATTTCGCATCACACCTTATGAAACAATCCCCAACCCTAAGCCCTTTTATACAAGTATTTTAACTGCTTTAGGGTTATAATTAATAATTATATGTCGGTCAAAAATCTTAATAAAATAGGGCCCAATTTTTTTTCAGTGCAATGCCCCGAACCCCAAAGAATTTATGAAGTATGTACAATACTTTCTTGATCAGTCACCACAATCTAACAACTTTATGCCTTCCTTAGGCAAACTCATCACCTCAGCTATGAAATCTTCAGTCAAATGCACTGTCACCCCATGCAAGAAAACCCTATCTTCAATCCAATTTTTGAAGAACACCTCAGTAACATGTGGTTTACATCCATGAAGGAGCTCTAGATAAGTGGTGACATTACCTTTCTTCAGAATTTGCCAAACAGAGGCTTTGGCCTTCCATGCTTTACAATTTTTTGGCTCATGTTTTCTTGGTTCTCCACCCATTTCCAAAGACTTCGATTTACTGCAAAAGGCCAAAGTCAAATGGACACAAATAAATAATGATTTAATCGAAGGCAAGGTATTCATTAAAACAACTAAGGTGCTCATTAAAACATATACATGCGAAGCTAGGATAAAAATCACATTAATGTACCTCCTCGGGGAAAGAACACTGACATCCGTAACCCCACTTCCATATATCATTAAATTACTAATCTTTAGCAAATCTTTCCCTTCAAAATAAAATACTCACAAAGGCAAGAGAGCACATCCTACTAGATAACCTTAATTTGACCTAGTTCATAAAAGTCACCATTCTTCTCCATTTTCTTTTCCTCATCCATTTTCAGAATTTTCTTAAACACAATATTTGAAATACTTGTTTCCTTACTGAACTTTATGCATTCCTTAGGCAAACCCGTCACCTCAGCTATGAAATCTTCAGTCAAATGCACCATCACCCCATGCAAGGAAACCTTATCTTCAATCCAGTTTTTGAAGAATGCATCAGTAACATGTGGTTTACATCAATGAATGCACTCCAAATAAGTGGTGACATTACCCTTCTATAGAATTTTCCAAGCAGAGGCTTTGACCTTTCATGCTTTACAAATTTTTGGCTCCTATTTTCTTGGTTCTCCGTCCATTTCCAAAGACTTCAATTTATTGCAAAAAGCCAAAGTCGAATGGACATGAAGAAATAATGATTTAATTGAAGGCAAGGTATTCATTAAAACAACTAAGGTATTCATTAAAACATATGTGTGAAGCTAGTATAAAAACCACATTAATGTACTTCCTCAGGGAAAGAACACTGACATCTGTAACCCCACTTCCATATATCATTAAATTGCTAATCTTAGCAACTCTTTTGCTCTGTTGCATGAGTTGTATCACAATTAATAAGGGCTTTCAAATCCACATTCCTGCTTAAGTCATCATTCCATGTTATCTTATACCCCCATTGGATAGCCTAGTTGGCAATCCAGTCAACCACAACATTAGCTTCGCAGAAAGAATGAGATATAATTGCTTTTTCAAATTTATTCATTAAAGATTTAATTTCCATTCTACTAGCTTTGATCGACCAAGTAACCAAATTTTTACCATTAAGCATATCGATAATGTTTAAGGAATCTCCTTCCATCCAAAGGTACCAAAAACTAGTTTCCACTACTAACTTCATTGTATATAGAGCTGCAATAGCCTCAGCTTTATGGATGTTAGAAATACAAATAGTTATAGCAATAGCATCTATTATATTACCTGTATGATCTCTTAGAAATCCTCCACAACCTGCCTTGACTGGGTTTCCCTTAGTAGCACCATTAAAATTCCCTTTAAGCCATCCAACAAGGGGAGCCTTCCATCTAGTCTTCAATCTTGGGTCTTCTTTCTTCATATTAGAACCTTTGGAAAACATTGGATTGTCAATTTGAAAATCTTTATCACATTTTCTCTGAGACTTAAAATTTTTCTTTATTGCCATGACAATATTTTGGCCAACCACCCACCCTACTATTTCTTTATTTCTAAAGATTCTATTTTTTCTTTCTTTCCAGATACCCCACCAGAGATGGGGAAGAGTAATCTTCCATAGAAAATCAACATCAATATCCTTAGATGGACAACTCCAACTTTAAAAAAAAAGTTATTCATTATTTTGATGAACCCAAGTAGGTCCTTTTACTATTGAGAAGATTATTAGTTCTTTTTTGTGGTAGTGGAGATCAATTATACATGACCAACCTATAAATTCAGTTGGTAGTTGTTCTATGTACACAATACCATAGGACATTGGAATCTAATTTGTTTTATATAACCATATTATAGATGATATTTCTGAAAGTATAATAATGAGTGGCTTATGTCTTTTTTTCTAGTTGGTGCTGTGAACAGGATTCAAGTGCTCATATGCTTTTGAAGACCATAGGCAATAGGGGCCAAATACATGTTTAGCTTTAGACCATCTTGAGAGTGGAGTCATTTGAAGCAACCCCAGAGGCTACATGACCAAGTTAGACATGCAAAGCTCAATAATATAAGAAATGTTATACAAGGGACATAGATTTGACATGTCTTACAAATATCTATAAATGGCTATTTGTCATCATTTGTCATACAAGTGCCAACTAATATCAGTGTATCCTTTATAGTTGTGGCATTTGTGTGGATGCACATTTTTGTTATCAAATCAATCTATTTTAATTATCATTCACATATAGTTGTGTATAGGGCTTTATTCTCAAAATTTTAAAGCTATTTGAATTACAATAGCATTTACATGACAATGATGCAATAAATGTAAGTGTAAATGGAACTCAATTGGATGGTTTAAAATGAAAAGAAAACCAAACACATTAAGAATAATTGAAATATAAATATAGAAAGAAAACTATAATTGTTATTTTGATGTCAAATAAAGTGAAAAGAGAAGCACGACTCAAATTTCAATTATAAGACATAAAGATTCCATTTTGTCAATTAATCTTGTATTGTCCTTTCAAATTTTAGTTGTAGGAGTACATATTGTCATGGACAAAACATAATTGGAGCATAGAGATGGCTCATAAGACATTGGTTAAGTCTATGCCCTGGCATCTATTTTCTCTATACAAGCACGACTATGGCCATTCAAAACTTGATTGAGAATAGCCAAATATCCCATTAATGAAAGACCTCTAGAAAAAATGAAAACCTATTGGGTTTTTTCAACTCTGCTTGATGTCGTATGCATATGAATTGAGATTGCATGTTAAACTATGGTGTCCTTGTGCATTTCCCAAAACCAATAGATTCACATAGTTGTCATGCAATCATAGGTTAATGTTGAGCTTCACTTGGTTTTGAGAATAGTTAATATTCTCTACTAATCAGGGCCAACCACATGAAGGTGGAAGCTCATTTAACCCACCTCCCCAACATTTAAATTCCCCATTAACATCTAAAATCTTTAAGAAAGGATCAATCCTTAAAGTACAAAAAAAGGTTCTAGACCTACTAAAGTGACATCATTTTCCCATCTTCTGGTGCATGTCATTTTTTTGTCGCACCCAAAATAAGATTTTGCCACTCTGAATCGAGAATGTACATGCAACTACATTCTATATGCATGGACAGTAAGTGGAGCTAAAAAAACCTACCAAGTTTACATTTATTTAATAGGTCTATTAAGTTTTTAAAATTATAGACCATCATGAATGTTAGAACTCTAGCTGCTATGGAACAAAGAATGTCCTCAACAAGCCAACACATAAAAAGTCATGATTTGCTTGCACACTGAGGACATTAACCTTGCCTATAAGAGTCAAAGTTACAATGTTCGTGATGGTCTATAACTTAAAATACCTAATTAAAAACCTCTAACAAAAATGAAAACCTATTGGGTTTTTTTAGCTCTACCTGATGTCATATGCATATGAATTGCAATTGCATATTGAACTATGGCCTCCTCCTGCATTGCCTAAAACCAAGAGATTCACACTATTAGTTGTCATGCAATCATAGGTTAATGTTAAGATTCACTCGGTTTCAAGAATAGTTTAACATTCTCTATTAATTAGGGCCAACCACGTGAAGGTGGAAGCTCATTTGGCTCAAACCCAACCGCCCCCCCCCCCCCACCCCCCCAACATCTAAATTCCTCGTCAAAATCTAAAATCTTTAAGAAATGATCAATCTTCAAAGTACCTGGAATGTCCTTGTCACCTCTTGCTACACTTAGGATAAGTCCATCTTCATTGCTCATGAGCAATTCATCACAATTCTTTAGTGATTCTCGCACATCTAACATGGGTACATCCAAGAATGTCCTCATCGCCTCCTACATAAAATAAATCCAATATTACAAAATACCCCCCTAAGAAATAATAGTTCAAGTGAAATAAACACATGGAAAATGAGAAAGAAAAAGAGGAATCTACTTGCCAATAGGCATTGTCGTCGCATCTGTAGCCATGCTACATGTTGAGTGAGTTTTATTGTTTTTTTGTCATGCCAAGATCTCTTTGTTTATATACATACATACATACATAGACACACACACACACATGTGTGTGTGTATGTATTGATCTATACATGTACATATATATATACATATACATATACATATACATATACATATACATATACATATACATATGCATATACATATACATATACATATAAATATACATATACATATACATGTACATATGTATATATATGTCTATACATACATACATACATACATACATACATACATACGTATGCGCATACATATACAAAGATCACAATGACAAAACAACAAGATGCAGAGATCACAAGGGCACGACAATGAAATGCAATGATCACATGGGCATTACAACGAAATCTTAGATCTCTACCAATCTAGACAATCCACGAGATCTCTCTATATATATACATACATAAATAAATAAATATACATATGTATATATACATCTACATATGTATATATACATATACATATATATATACATACATACATACATACGTATGTACATACATCTGCATATGCAATTTTATCACCTTGCAAAACTGTATTTGATCCTGCTAGTTGGAAACAACTGATTGTTCATTTTATTTTACCTAATTAGATGACAGTTCTACAAGAATTTGTAATCAACCCAACTAATCAACAACTAGACCAATTTAACTAGGTTATGACTTGTTTCTTTCTAAAAATATCTACTATGATATGTTTTTGTAAAATTTTTGTCAAACTTTGCCCATTTTTTCTACTCTACATTATTTTTGTGCAAGACTACCCATATCACTTGTAGGCACATTAAACTTGGATTAAGGGAAGCAAGTTGTTGCAAGGAAGAAACAATTTGAGCAATACTAATGATAGTGGAATCAATTGATGAAATAGGTGGCAATGAGACATTTGACACACTAGGAAGAGTGTAAAAATTAGCTGGAATAGAAGGTGCTATAGGTGGGACATTAGGAACAATAGTAAGATGATTAGGATAAGTATAAGGAACACTATTGTATGAAGGTTGTGAGATAGGAAATGAAGTAGGTGGAACACTCATAGGTAGTGAAGAAATAGTAAGACTACTAATAAGAGGATTAAATGGTTGAATATAAGTAGTTAGAATAGGAGCAACATAAGAAGGGATGCTAGAGATAGGTTTGGAAAGAGATAGGGTAGGTTCAACACTAGTGATACGTGAAACCATTCCTATTTCAGATGTGGCTTGAGTTGAAGGCTTAACGTGAGTGTGGACAAGGTGAGTAAGACCACACAAAAGATCCATGTCCATCATTACCGATCACTTTCTTAAGAGCATCAATAACAACCATAGTATCAACATTGTGATTCTCTTGAAGAAGTCAATCATGCATTTTATCAATCTCAGTAGCAATATTATGAACTTGTTCAGGGGGAACCCTTAAAGCCTCATCCTCATCATGAGATGAATGAGAAGAGTCATGCTCCATAGAAGGATTAGGGTCATGAGAAACCATAGGATCACTAAAGTTCTCAAATAGAGGAGAAGAG